>JAZGTK010017574.1:0-12221 GCA_036877625.1 Ambastaia sidthimunki
ACGAAATGCAGTACAGAGCAACGAAATGCATATGTGAAATGATATGATTCTCACCATCAGCCAGAGCCATGACTCCTGGAACAATGATCAGAATCAGAGCAAACATCTTGATAAATGTCAGGAAGACCTGCGTACGAGCTGCTAAAGACACACTCCAGCAGTTCACTGCCACCACAAACGCTAGACAGACAGAACAGTCTGTGTTAAGAATGGAGAGTTAAAAAAAAATAATTTGTTTGAACAATAAGGCATGAAAAAATATGTTAGGACACCTCAGAAACAAAAGCAATACTTTATAAAAGAGCATAAGAAACTTAGAAACTTTAAGAAACTTTAAATTAAACTTTAAATGTATCAGAACCATTGATTAATGAATGTGTCAGTTTGTTTTCGGACACCAGGCTGCATTGTAAGAATGATGATGATCAGAAAATGACTCACTGATTCCCAGAATACTGACGAGTTTGACCAGAGCTGTCGGAGCCTCGCAAGGCGTAAAAAACAGCTCGACTACGTAACGGCCGAATGCCAGAGACGTATAAGAGGACACAGCTGGTCTGAAAGAACATGTGTCAGGACAACATGTCACTAATTCAGCAACACAACAAAATGCGCAGACTGCATGCGCAAACACACCTGATCAATATGTATTCAGTCCAGAGCCGCAGGAATGCAGGCAGGGGTCCCAGGGTCTCCAGCAGGTAGGTGTAGTGACCCCCTGATTTTAAAAAGCTTGTGCCTAGTTCAGCGTAGCACAGAGCACCTGGCGAGAACTAACATATTAATGCAAAAAAACAAGAGCTAAACATCAAATAGGCAAAAAGACGTTGCTCACCACACATAGAGAGAACACCAGACAGAGTCCAGATGAGCAGGGAGACCCCCACACTGCCAGAGTTCATCAACACACCTTTAGGGGCAATAAAGATCCCACTGCCCACCACAGTGCCAATGATGAAGGAAATGGAGGGCAGCAGACCTATACGTCTCTTCAGGTGAATGGCCTCATCTTTTGCTGTCTTCTCCGTCTCTTCTATTGAAGACCGATCAGCCACATGTTCTCGTCTAGAGATCTCCATCCCTCAGTGCTCAACATCTAAAAATGGAATAAATCTTCATTCACTGAAGACTGTATGGGCCTGTTTGCATACTAGCCCAGGGCAGGCTTGCCATGCCACTTACACTCACATGACACACCTATGTAAAATAAATACAATTATTTATTTATTTCATAGAGGTGTGTCTCTCACGCTTGAGTTTTTCACACCACTCATTAATTTATTTTACCAGTTTGGGTGCCCATTTAATCTTAGCGGCAAACAGTTTGTTCTGCTGTCCTCTATGGAATTATATTGGATTATATTCTACACAACAAAAGGGTTGAAGGAGACATGATGAAAAACTGAACAATGCAGCAAAATGCAGCACAACACAAAGAAGAGGCTTCTATATATTAATAATGCCTCTGATGTGCTGGATCTGAATAGGCAGTTTTAACAGAGGTTTTATATAGAATGAAAATAATATAGAATGAAAATAATAAGAGATAAATGTGCTTTGCAAAACATCATGTTTGGTTTGATATTTTGCTGACTCGCTCCAGTGAACGTTTATAAAAGACTCTTCATGGATGTTTGGGGCCGTTAATAATGTTTGCATACTGTCCCAGGGCTGATATGTTACCCCACCGTTCACATAATATACATAAAATGAACACACCGCTCGCTTGTTTTTTGTTCTCTGGGTCTTCCTTTCGGCAAATGTATTCATAATATCTTTGATGTTTAATTTGACTTCTAAAATGACTTCTTAAAGGAAAGAAATCTGTTAAACTGCTTTGCAAATAATCTAATGAGCTTCAGTTATAAAAATAAACGCTCCTCTTATTACGCGTATTATTCTGTATTATTTTGTTTAATCTTCTTATTGTACCTCTTTTCTCTGAATAAAATAATACTCTTTTTTTCCCTTTTTAACCTATTTTTTACTTGTTATCTTCTTTTCTATTTTTTTTATATAATTTTAATTTAATTATTTTAATTTAACGTTTAAAAATATATTCTTGAATAATGAAACAAGTTAAAACACCCACAACTGTAAACAACATTCACAAATGTGTTTTATACTAAGCAGTCAATGGCACTTTTATTTTGAAATATTAGTTGACAGCCATAACACAGTATTACAGTAAATGCATTGACTCTACTGTAATAGCGCACACTGTACTAAACTTTACTGTAAATTACCTAACTGTCAATCTCTTGTTTGCGTCACTGGAGTGGGCGTGGCAAAAACGTCACTGCAGCCACGTAAGCAAAGAACCAGGAAGTGTCGAGCACGCCCATCAGTTTCAGCAGAGTGAGTATGAATTCATCAACTGTATTCAATCAGTTTATTTAACAACTATTTAATACACATACATTTATAATTAATTTGCGTGTGTGTTGTTTCCGGTTACAAGTTCCGATTATGTGATGCAATTGGCATAACATGTATTCATTCATTCACTTTTAAAACAAAAGTTTCGCTCTTTAACATGTGATGTTAATATCTTGGTTAGATGTTTGCACGTAATATCTGTACTGGCTGTTAGAGTTTGTGTGACATGAAGATGCTGTTAAAGATGTGAAATGATTTATTGATTTCATCTGTTCTACATTGTTAGATTGAGAAACTGCCACTGTCACTTCAGTTTAACTAGTATTTTATTTCAGAGTGATTCGTGAATACAGTATCTGTAAAATTGAATGTTTATAGTTCAACATTAGATTGCATGTAAATAAAACACAGACTTCAGATTTGATGTCAGAAGTTTTGGGTGACACTGTAACAGTAACATCACAGTATCTTCTATTTAAAATCGATCAGACTGAGATCATAAAGGTGTTGCTGGTTCTTCAGGTATCAGAGATGGCTCAGTTTGAAGGAGTGTTGAAGAAGTCCAGGCTGCATGTGAAGCCGGAGGGTCTCACGCTGCAGTACGGCACCGCGGGATTCCGCACGCAAGCCAAACATCTGGACCACGTCATGTTCCGCATGGGCCTGCTGGCCACTCTGAGGTCCAAAAAGACAAAGTCCACCATTGGAGTCATGGTCACTGCTTCCCATAACCCAGAGGTACTGCATGAAACCCATATCTGATGGGGTTTATCTCCAGGGAAGTTTGCTACACTGTTGTGATCTGATTCTCTTCCTCAGGAGGATAATGGGGTAAAACTTATTGACCCCATGGGGGAGATGGTGGCAGTGTCCTGGGAGGAGTATGCCACACAGCTGGCTAATGCTGAGCAGGACTCTCTGCTAACAGCTCTGGAGAACATCATCCAGAGAGAGAAGATCAACATGAGTCAAGCAGCCAGCGTCTACATTGGCAAAGACACCAGGTAGCATGACAGGTTATTTACTGTCACAAAAGTGAATTGTGTTCAACAGAATTGTGTTCAACAGAAGTAACCAAACCTGTAGACTAAACCGGCAGAACCACAGAGCCCAGCCAGCAGCTGTTGAAATTAATCAACAAAGTTTGTTAACTGCCACAAGAGGGTTAGGATATCTGGTTAAGTGTTTGCACAGCTAGTTTAGTTGATTATGATTATATTAGTAAGTTATGTGTACAATATGATTTTAATGCATTGTTTTATTTATTTATCTCTGTTTTACTGTGTTAGGCCAAGCAGTGCCGGCCTGTCTCAGGCTGTGGTGGACGGCGTTTCCTGTTTGGGAGGCAAAATTCATGGTGTGTTTATAGATTGATTCATTTTACGAACCCCAATTTATCCACATGAATCGTGAAACGGCTTTGAGCTCTTTTATATGACACTGTTTATGTTTAAAAGTGTAAGTAAACCTGCATTGCAGAGATAAACAGCAGGACAAAGGTTTCTGACTGTCTTCATGGGTGTGTGTTTGTGTTTAAGACTATGGTCTGGTCACCACTCCCCAGCTGCATTATATGGTGTGCTGTTGCAACACACACGGTTGCTATGGTAGCGCCACTGTGGAGGGTTACTACCAGAAACTCTCGCAGGCTTTCCTTCAGCTCACTCAGAACGTAAGAAGAACACGCTAATAACAAGATTTCAACCAATAATGTTCATTTTATGATCTCCACAACCATTTCCACTCTTCTAACTTCTAACTACGACTACTATATTGTAAATGACCTCTGCTGTAAAAGGTTTTTGTTGTTTTCCAAAGGCCACCAATCGCACCGATGACCAGAAGAGACTGAGGGTGGATGGAGCCAATGGCATCGGAGCGTTGAAGATGAGAGAAATGGAGCCGTTTCTTCGCTCTGAGCTGCAGGTGGTGATTTCAAATGACGGCAGTGGCGGGAAACTCAACCACCTGTGTGGAGCCGATTACGTCAAAGTCCAGCAGAAACCTCCTGAGGGTGTGTCAAAAACAACCTGCTCAACAAACCTCCAATCAGATCTTACTATCCTTATATGCAGAATCATCTCATGAATAATTCATGCAGCGTCTCTCTCCAGGTTTAAATATGGCGGTGGGCGAGCGCTGTTGTTCGTTTGATGGTGATGCTGATCGAATCGTTTATTATTTCACTGATTCTGACAAACGCTTCCATCTGCTGGACGGAGACAAGATTGCCACCCTCATCAGCACGTACCTCAAAGAACTGCTGACGCAGGTAACACACAAACAAACATGAATCAGGCAGAACCACATGCCGCGTGATGTTTGATTGTGTGTGTGTGTGCGCAGGCTGGGCTGGATCTGCAGATTGCTGTTGTCCAGACAGCTTATGCTAACGGAAGCTCAACGCGGTACCTGGAGGATGTTATGAAGGTAACTTTGGCATGTGTGGATACGCTCTGCTGTTTAAGAGCCGTCGTGTGACCTTTCACCTCTCTGCAGGTCATCGTGTGCTGTACGAAAACAGGTGTAAAGCATCTACATCACGCCGCACAGCAGTACGATGTTGGAGTTTATTTTGAAGCCAATGGACACGGAACTGTAAGTTTCAGCAGTCAATCTGTTGCATTTACATTCTGTGTTGGTCAGATGTCTTCTGCTCTGTGAATTCAGAGGTCAGAGGTCACCAAACCTGACAGTGCAGAACGTGTGTCTTGTGTCTGAATCTTCCAGGTTCTGTTCAGCAAAGCAGCACAGAAAAAGATTCTGGAGCTGGTGAAGGACCCAAACATCAACGATGAGAGGAAACATGCAGTTAAGCTCCTGGAGAACACAGTTAACTTGATCAACCAGGTAAACAGCATTAAACTAGATCATTAAACTGTTCATCTCAGCCTCACTGCTCGAATGTTTCTGCAGCATCTTCACTTAATTTACACATTAAAAAAATTAACCCATACAACTTGATTTTGTCTGATATAGCTGTATCTCTCTCTCTCTCTGTCTCTCTCTCTCTGTCTCTCTCTCAGACTGTGGGAGATGCTATCTCAGACATGTTGGTGATAGAAGCTGTGTTGGCCATCAGAGGGATGTCTGTCCAAGACTGGGACGCAATTTACACCGACCTGCCCAACCGCCAGCTGAAAGTTAAGGTGTGAATGTGTGTTGGTGAAAGATTTGCACACAGGTGAGTTGCTGTGAGTGTGTGTTTAATGTACTGTGTGGATGATCAGGTGTCAGACAGGCGTGTGATAGACACCACAGACGCAGAAAGACGAGCCGTCACACCAGAGGGTCTGCAAGAGGCCATCGACTCTCTCGTGAAGAAATACAAACAGGCTCGGGCTTTCGTCAGACCCTCGGGCACAGAGGATGTTGTGAGGGTGTATGCTGAAGCGGACACACAGGTACACACACACACACACGTAAGCAGCTGTGTGTCTGCATCATGATGCTCTCGTACACATCGTAACACACATGATTGTACTGATTTCAGGAGGAAGCTGATCGTCTGGGTCATGAGGTCAGTCTGGCTGTGTATCGTCTCGCTGGAGGAGTGGGAGACCAGCCAAAACCTTTACATTGATCCCATAAAACTGATCCAGGGAAATGTCATGTTGATATTATGAATACTGCACATTTACAGTCTATTGTAGTTTTTGTGGCACAAACACATCTGTAAGATGCCCATTTTTACACTTGAAACGGTATGAAAGATCATCTTTATAAATGAATGTTTATGAATATAAGAAAACATTTAAACAATAACCTGTATGAGATAAAGCCGGGCTTAAGTCTTTTATAACACTACAGTCCTATAATACATATTTTTCACATTTTCTTTGTAATATCAATATGAACTGCAGACTGCACAAATTAAATGTTGTACAATTAATATGGTGGCAGGTTTCTTCACAATAAGCCTAAATTAATAACATGCTGTGAACTGGACTGAATTTCTTTATGCAAAACTGGATGTGGTATGAAATGGAGATTATCATAGTTTAAACAGATTTTTTATACATATGTGCTACAGGGTTCTTGACAGACAATTGAAATAAATGTTTTATAACCATCATTGTTTCTTTGATCTGATATTTGTAAATGCAAAAAGCAGATGTGAATTTAATTTCACCGCATTGTTGAACTGTCTAAAAACATCTTTTCAGCTGAACAACTTGAACAACTGAAGCCTTTGAAATATAAACACTGAGATATAGACATTGCACTCAAAGTTTATTTTTGTGAGTCTTGGAAAAATCAGATACAGAGGGTGTTAAATTTTCAAACAGTTTAGTGGAAGCAGTGTTGGACAGTCAATCTGTCGGTCTAAATTAAGAATTAAGTTAAATCAAGCAAAATAAATGCTGGAGTTGTTCAGCCACGTCTATAATTTTGTAATAGATAAATGAGCTCGTTCAGTCATTCTCATGGGCAGCACCAGAGATAGTGATGGTGCGTTCCTGTGTTTCTCTTTGAATCACATCTTCATCTGTCTTAACTGTTCTGAAACCAAAGAGACGAGGGCATTAGCCTCAGAAATAAAGCACACAGTCCAGTCCAGTGTTGTTAGAATCATCTACTCGTACCTGATGAGGATAGTTTTTCTCTCCATCATCTCCACGGCCTGTTCCTCACTGAACTCTTCAACAGACTCGTGATGGTTGTGGTTTATAGTTTTGCTCTCTGAGCTGCTTATGGAGGACACGATCTTCTCGGAGGCAGACGAGCTGACCGCACCGGCCGCTGACACCCCTGTCGAACCGAGCGCCGTCCCGGAAACCGTGCTGATGGCCCCTGAGCTCGTCCTCACGGTGCTGCTCATGAGAGACAGATTTCCGATCATGGTGGACAGTCGACTGTCTTCTCCCTCAATCAACTTCCTGCAAAACAAAAACAAAAGAGCCTCAAGATTTCTCTGGAGATGTACAGTAGCAGATTGTTATTTTCAGCAGTTACTGGAGCAGGTGTAAAGATGGAGTGTGGAAACAGATGTATTCTGCTCATGTGTCTGTACTCTTGCACCTGTAGGTGGTGATTTCGAGCTCCAGCGCCATCTTGGCATTGAGCAGCTCCTGATATTCTCTCAGCAGCAGGGCGATCTTCCCCTTAAATGACTTCAGATCCTCCTTTAGTGCCTCTATACGAGCCTGACACATCACACATGATTTAGTGGGATATTAAATTGAACTATTTGAAAACGTTTTAAATGTGAAAATTTCAGAACACAATTCGGATATAGAAAAAACTAGAAGATTAAAGCTGGAAGATTAAACCATCTTAGATTATTGAAGTAGTACATAGGTTTGATTGTGAAAGCTGTTGTTATATCTAGGGGGCGTGTCCTCACCATTAGTTCCTCTTCCTCTTTCCTGTATCTCTCCTGGGCTTCCTGGATCTTCAGCATCAGAACTTCATTTCTAGTCTTAAGAGCATCCAACTCTCTCTGTTTATTCTGAATCTGCAAACACACACAGATGTTTGTAAGGCGGTGCAGGTGGGAGGTTCTGCTTATATGAAGCACATGGAGGAAAAACATTTCCCGCACCTCTTTCTTGTAGCCAGTGATTTCTTCCCTGACGCTTCTCGCTGTTTCCACATGCCGAGAAGTTACGTTGTTTAGATCTTGGAATTTACTTTTATACCAGGCATCCATCTCCTAAACATGACATCAGCACAGGTGAATGTTAGTGGATGTGAAAGCTCTGATGATGACGTTTGTTTGCTGTTGTTTAGTACCTGCAGGTTTTGGGCGGCGATGCTGTCATACTGAGCTTGTATCTGTTTGAGAGCGCTGGCCAGGTCCGGCAGAGAAAAAGCCACATCTACCTTAGCCACAGATCCATAGATCTGAGCCATTAACTCCTCGATTTCCTGATAACAGGGACCATTGCTGTCAGAATACTGTAATCTGTCTACTTGAACAAATTAATAAATATTTTACTCTATTAACAAAATTAAACACCCAATAACTAAAAACACAGCTAACTTGTCTATAATGTTTACTATTTCCATTTTTGTGCAGTTATATATTGTGTCATTTCCACTATGGAATGTGTTGAGTTTCACCTTTTTGTGAATTCTCTGCAGGAACTCCAGCTCCACCTCCAGGTTTTCCAGACGCTTTTCCAAAGCAAGTCTGGCTGATGTTGCTGCGTCCACATCCTGGCAGACATCTCACATTAAACAATCAGTTAAAAATCAGTTCCCCCCCAAGTTCCTCACACTCACCGGCTTGAAGGCCTCTATCTCAAGCTCCGCCTTCTTCCTGGCCTCCAGAGCTTCCTCATATTTCACCTTCAGCATCTCCAGCTGACCTGCCATCGCATTCCGGGCTGCAAGTGCCAGGTCCTACAGGGGTACAGATCAGTGCAGTTACCATGACAACCCATATAACGGTGATGTATGGTCTGGCTGTTGACGGGTGCTGGGCGACTGAAGGTGTAGATGTGGGTGTGCTTGCTCTGAGGCCCTTCTCTTACCCGCTGGACTTTCATTTGATCAGCAATTCTCCTCAGCTCCCTCAGCTGGTCCTCATACATCATTCGCAGGCCAGAAGGCTTCACATAGTGGCCCTTGATGGCATCAATCTCAGCTTCCAGAAGTTTGTTGCTTTGCTCCAGAGAACGTACCTGCAACAACCACAAACCACAGCTCACCACAGACGGACAGATCAGAGGACTGATCTGAGAGAGAGAACATCAGTGTGAGCATCTAACCTTCTCGATGTAGACAGCCAGACGATCGTTCAGGACAACCATCTCCTTCTTCTCGGTGGTCCGAGAGCTGAGGAAAGCCTGGTTCTCAGCAGCTGCAGCGTCCAGGTCCACAGCACCCCCGGCAACCCCCAAACCCATCCCCAGACACAGAGTCCCCATACTCACACTGCTGTGGATGAGACACACAGACATTAACTATATAAAGTAAATGCATCAGATTCCCTCCAGTAGTTCTAACCTGCAACCTGGTTAAAACAACTTTCTGACCTGGTCATGCGTGATCTGCGGGTGGCAGATTGCGCCCGGCGCCCCAGTGTTGCGCTGCGGCTGTAACTCGCGGAGCGGTGACGCGGGGCTCCGCGGGTGGGCGACGGGCTGGACACGCGGATCTGCAGCGTGGAGGAAGAGCCGCCTTCAAAGTGACGGCGGTACGAGGACATCCTGTCCGGACTGCGGCTCATGATGAGGCTGATGATGCAGAAGAAACTTCACTTCTGCTCACACACTTACTCAGATGAAGCTTTTATACCTGCTTTTGTAATCCGGCCCCCGGTGCAGGAATGTCGAGCCTCCGGCACAGAGTCGAGCCCTGCGCGCAACTATCTGACGCGACCCCGCGAAGAGCAGAAAATAGCGGAGCAATATTTCCTAATGTACATGACGAGACGAGTCCTGAATTAATGAAATTCCCTGCGCTAAAACTGCCTGAAACTCTCAAGATTAAAAGTACTGCTGATTTCATTATGATGATATAAATTTACTGTTTAACATTATTATATATTATAAGCCACTGTGGTCTGTTATGGTGCATCTATTTATCCAAACGTGTAGGTGACTAGAAATTATTTGTTAAAAATATACTAATAATATAATATTATTTAAAACAATATAATACTTGTAAACATTATTTATTATATCAGTGGACATTATATTATATAGTTGTTATTTTATTTATTTAAAGTAACATTATTTTGGATAAATGGCTTACAAGAGCAACCAGACATAACCATATACAAACATGTAGTACAATAAACCAAAATTCAAACGTGTAGTACAATAAACAAAGACTTTGTAATGTATAGATACACAATATAGACAATAAACAGCAGTGCGGAACTAATGTGTGTGAGCTGCAGTTTCCGGCCGGACCGCCTGCAGCTGCGCGCTGATCCACGGACTGTTTTTACTGTCGCACTCGTCTGATCTCATCGCAGTTCATCTCAATCTAAACACAGTTTAACGTCAAATTAAAGGTCATTTCTACCTCACACGCAGCAGAATGGCAGGAAACTTCTGGCAGAGTTCACATTAGTAAGTCACGAGCTGTTTTATGGCCTCAATTGCGGGTATTTGATCTTTATCTCGACAATTTGCTCGTATCCAGCGAAGCTATTAGAAAAAGACAAACATTAAAATGTATGTACTCGTAAAAACTCAAACAGCCTCAGTTTCCTCAATGTCGTAATGAGGAATGTACAGTATTTCTGACATGTTTTGTACTTTGAATAGATTAAATGTTTGTATTATTAGTTTTAGCCAGCTGGTTAATGTCTCTAGACAGATGTAACGTCAAGTGAACATAATATATGAATAAACTCCAGAAATGTGTTTGTTATTAACAGCATTTGTTGATTTCTCAACTTAATTCACATTAAACATGTCCATTAGTGCTTTACAATGTTGTTGTAGGATGTCATTATGATAATGTTTCTATCTGAAGTGATGAATGTGTTTATTTAATGTTCTGATGTGTTTGTGTCAGTCTGCAGTGGGTTCTGGACAAACAGGATCTGATGAAGGAGAGACAAAAAGATCTCAAGTTCCTCAGTGAGGAGGAATACTGGAAGCTACAGATATTTTTTGCCAATGGTTTGTGCTTTATATGTATCTCATTATGTCATATTGGAGTTAATAAGGTCACACCAGGCACTAGATGAATTTGAGAGCATTTACTGCTTTTTTGTATCAGTGGCTAAACGTGTCTTTGACAGCAAGACCAGTATGTGAAATAATTTCTGAAATATAAGTTCACTCAGTATATGATTTAACACACTATGGTGTTAATTATCTGCAATCACATAATATCATTGTAAATAAGTGTTCATTCAAATCTAAAGACACAGACTTCATGTTTAAGCCGTTTAAATGCATCTTCACTTCCTGCTGCAGTGATCCAGGCTTTGGGGGAACACTTAAAACTCAGACAGCAGGTCATCGCCACGGCAACGGTGTACTTCAAACGCTTCTATGCCAGGTGAGTTCATCATTGCCATGGTTACTGTCTCCGCTTCAATTTCCACAGTAAAGATTGATGTTCTTCTACATTAATGATCCTTCTGTATTTTTCATGGATTAAAGATTTGTTTTTTATTTTTCCTGTATTGTATCAAGTACACTGTCATTTCAAACGGGTTTTGTTGTTCAGGTATTCTTTGAAGAGCATTGATCCTGTGCTGATGGCCCCCACATGTGTGTTTCTGGCCTCTAAAGTGGAGGTAAAACATGACCAAAGATTCTCTTTCTCTTAAAAGATCAAACACAAAGTATTAAAATATTTTCTGTCCTCAACAGGAATTTGGTGTCGTTTCAAACACACGCCTTATTTCTGCAGCAACGTCTGTATGTAAGTCGCTCTTACAGTAACCAAACCTGTCAAACTGTAAATGAAATGTTTTGTTTAAGTCAGAATCACCCAGTTTTTAAGTTTTAGAATCGTTTGGTGATTCCAAATGAAGGAAAGCATGTTAGCTTATCTTATTCATGTGACTTTTGAAACTGAACATGTTTTTCTGTTATTAACAGTGAAAACGAGGTTCTCATATGCCTTTCCTAAGGAGTTTCCCTTCAGAATGAACCACGTGAGTCAAACTTCAGTTCTTGGCACACAAGAAGAGTTATGACACACAGATCTGGCACAGAAGCGAGTGCAAGTTGTACCAGATGGTCTAAATAATGACTGAAACATCATGTCACTCAGAGAAGTTCCTGCTGAATTTATCACAGCTTTGAGGTTGAAAATCTGACACATTAACTAGATATTTAAATAATAAGTTCATGTAACTGTTTGATTTGTGTGATGGAAACACTGGTTTACATATATGAGGAGTTGAGATCGTGTGTGTGTGT
>JAZGTK010017575.1:0-12221 GCA_036877625.1 Ambastaia sidthimunki
TTTCTCTGCAGAGAGATGCTTTAGACGCTGACGTACACGTGGATACTCAGGACCAAGGAATGTATCGCTACCTGACCTCAGAACAGCTCCTTAAACTGCTTGACTGCTTGCTGGAGTCTCATCGCTTTGCAAAGGCCTTCAACTCTAATAATGAACAGAGGACAGTGCTGTGGAAGGCTGGTCAGTCTTCTCATTTCAAATATGGAATCAAACATTATCATTTCTTTACTGTTCGAAACTTGACATGCAGCAAATACATCCATTATTTTGACTTTATTTTCCCACATCTAAGAAACCCGCCCCATAGTTTACAGAACACATCACATCAAGTCTCATATCAGACAGAGCCACCTGTGTGGCCTAATGGAAAGTCTTTGTCACGTCTACTTTGATTGGTTTTCCCAGCCCACATTAAACGAGCTCATTGTGTCCGTGTGCATGATCAGGTTTCAAAGGGAAGTCCAAGCCCAATCTGTTGAAACAAGAGACCAGCAGCCTGGCATGCGGCCTGCGCATCCTGTTCCGCATGTACATGGATCAGAGCAGGAGGGATGCTTGGGAGGAGGTACAGATGCGACTGCTCAAGTAAGACTTTAAAGCAAAGACTGTATATTTCCAAGACACTGCAGTGGTATTGCTAGGAAAGGGGGAAAGTGCAATGCCAAATATGGTCGCTATTACAGGAAGTCCTGCCTTCCAGTTAGAGGAACCAGTAATTAAACACCATTGTTTGTATGAGGGAGGTGTTGTATGAAGGAGGTGTTCTGTACAGAGTGAGGTACTTGCAAAACTTGCTGCGAAATAGCAGGAAAATCTGGAAAAAAGTGTTTTTAGTGCAATTTGAACAAAATTGAAACAAAGAACATTTATAGTACAGTTGAAGTTGTATTTCTGAAATAGTTGTCCAAGGGCATAGCAAATATGGCCGCTGAGTGCAGTGACTTTCCTTAAAGGGTCTTTGATTACAGTCATTTATGACTGGCTCTGCTATGCAGTGATGCGCTATAGCAATCCAAACAGAATTTGGTTAATTACATGCTCATAATTTCTGCTGTGTTGCCTACGATGCAGATCAGAGCTTCTCCACTGCAACCGTTTCAGTTTGGAAATAGTTTCTTGATATTTTTATATTGCAATGCCACGATAGCAAGAAGAAAATACACTCTTAAAGACACAACATCAGAATTGGATGTTTCAGACTGTTAGCTTTGAGGTCATCTATATGTTAGCGTACTATTAAAAGTTGACAGGATTAACTTTTTAGAGATATACATGTTTAAAATGTAAAGACTTTTCTGCGAAAATTACCCAAAAACTGTCCAGTAGCAAGACACCAATCTTGTATTTCTAATATAATACAAGAAAGGTTCTTTTACAGAATCATATGAGATCCTGTTAGATCAACTAAAATCCATGCAGGATATTTCAAGATGATACAGAGAATTCTGCATCCATCTACGGTCACAGAAACGGATGATCAAACTTTTGTTTTAGCGTCCTTAAATCTTTAAAGCCTAACAACGCACTTGGACTTCAGAAGGCAGTGCATTAAAAGGCATGTTGGTTCCTGTAAACAGTTTGTTTGCCAGAAAAATTTATGGTGGTTTTTATGATGGCCAAGGTCATTGTGCCTCATGCTTCCTGAACGGAGAGTGTGGGTTTGCTTTATTGAATTGTGCTGCAGTATTGGTACTCTGGCAAAGATCCAAAAGAGATAAAGTCTGTTTTTATGTACCATTAGGACCTAGTTTTGTGGACCATAACCAAGAAGAGTGGAATGACAGACATTAGTGTTAGCAAATTAAGTTTTGAAACACTTGACAATGAAACACTGAGGATTATGGGTAAATTATGAATGTGTACATTTTACTCTACTCCAGTTAAGATTGTCAGACCTGTATATTCCCTTCTATTATGAACACAGTTGTGACCGTCTCTTATACTGGCACTGTTAATAGAGTGCAATCATGAGAAATAGGGCAGACAAGACTTTGGTTTCACTGTCGGCTCGAAGACTATCAGCTGCGCTAATCATTTGCTGTGTTCATTGAACCCAGTAGCTCTGTGTGTGTGTGTGTGTGTTAACCAGGCTGAGGGGGATTTAGGTAAGATTAGGTCACAGAGATTGGTGTATGAAGGAGGCTATAGGGCAGATGGGGGTTATGTAACAATAAGAGGAGGAGGAGCCTATCAGAGGTCATGGCAGAGGTCATCATGGCTCAAGCTATATACAACAGGTGTCTGCTAAATTACTTTAATGCTTAATCAGGTTCATTCTAGTTTATTTATATAACACTTTTCATAATTCCACATTCCAAGTAGCTTTTAGAAAAAACTAGTTAAACAAGTTTAGAAATAAGGAAAAAAATATAGCAGTTTTAAAATACCTGAAATACAGGGTATTATTGCAAATGTATACATAGGACATTCATTGGTTAAATGAAAATGAGTTTAAGGGTTTACTTATGAGATTTTGAAGTCAAGAGCATAATTTAGATACCAATGCATTTGTTTTCAATTTCAGTAAAGCAAAAACCAGCTCATTCAATAAAATATCTGTCAGAATTACATGTTTTGTATGACTCTTCCTATAATACACTGCATGTGCACTGCATAGTAGATTGTTATTAGTACTATTATTAATTGTCATTATAAATTAGTGAACAGGAATAAAGACAGTTTTCTTGCATCTCTTGGTCTCAGTGTGTGCAGTGATGCTGTGGCTTATTTCCTCACCCTGACATCTGAGAGCCACCGTGAGGCCTGGACCAACCTGCTGCTGCTCTTCCTGACCAAAGTCCTGAAGATCAGCGATGACAGAGTGAGTGTCTGCTCGAGTCTTAAAGAGACAGTTCACCTAAAAATGACAATTCTCTTCATGTTCTTTAGTTATGTTCTTGCTCACCCCATATGACTTTAGAATGTTCTGTGGAACACAAGAGATGCTTAGAATGTTAACACTGTCAGTTTTGTAAAAAGATAAAGTATTTTGCTTTGAGAAATCTTAGCAAAGAGTTGCTTTCATTCAGTTTGCCTGTGGATTAGTGAAACTTAAAAGGTTTTAATGGACCTGCAAGGAAGTTTGTGAGATTGTGACGGAAAAGTCACTGCTAAATTAAAATAATAATAATAATAATGAAGTCAAAACAATATACATGATTCTTTACACAAAATGGTAAATTTAATGTATTATTCATTATATGCATGCAAAGGTTAGAACATTGCTTAAAATCTCAAGGGCAAATAATGGAGTTCAACAGGCAAAATGCTTTGGGAATCTGAATTATTAATCCATACTGGATGTATTTAATAGGAAAGCTCATTTATGGTTTAACCGGGGCAGTATAGTCTCCCTGTATTGCCTTCTCAGCTGTTTGAATCCAACAGCAAACAAATTCATACAAATGATTAATGATCAGTCATTTTTAATCTGCCTCAATTACAGCACTAATGTAATACAGAGAAAGCCACCGAGACAACACCGAGGGTTTGTGCAGATATCACCAATTATAAGTGCACACCTGTCTAATACAATTACACCAGGGGAAGCTGTGAGAAAATGTAAATGAATTAAAATCATGCATTTTCCCTTTGCAGTTCAAGGCCCACGCGTCCCGGTATTACCCTCTGCTGTGTGAGATCATGCAGTTTGATCTGATCCCAGAACTGCGGGCCGTGCTACGGAAGTTCTTTCTGCGCATCGGATTGGTGTTTCAGATCACACATTGTCCAGAACCGGAACAGGCCTCAGATCAGCCCTCTGGCACCCAGACTTCCCATGATGCCTAGGGGCAGCAGCGGCTGCCTCTGAACACCACAGACCTGTGATGGTCTTCTTTTTCTTCTGCTGTCTGAAAAACTGTAGGATGTGAAACGAACTCCTGCAGCCAATGAGGAACGAGGAGATCTTTAAAAGAGTAGACTGCATCTGACAGTCGACTTCTTATATGATGGTACCAATATCAAACTCCGCCTGCCCATTCAGGGCCTGCTGTGGACAACCAACCAATCCCAGATCAGCAACTGCGCCCCGCCCACTGGACACATGACTAGGCCTTGTACAATAGGATGAAATTATCTAAAACATCACTGAGGATGCTGAATATCGCTACTGCTATTCAAACGCTTGACCTTTGAGATCTTCAAAAGGTCCAGATATATTTCATAAAAGTGTCTTGGCATTATATTAAAAGCTGTTGAAAATGACAAAAGGGTTTGGTATCGAACGATTGATGCTTAGTTTAAATTATGTTTCTCAAGTGATTTCGATTTTTTTGTTTTTTTGTTTTGTTTGCACCGCTAGTGGCTAACATTAGCATGAATAACTCCTCAGAAGAAACTAGTTGTACAGAATTCCAGCTTGTAATATAATCTCACAACACTAGATTTTGTTTTCTGTAACTTTTTGTTTTCTCAGAATTTGAAGAGTTTTCTTGATCAAAATGCACTGGAGATTTTTACTTTTGTGATAAATTATTGAACTATGCCATCTTTCCCTCCATAACCGTCCAGCTAGAGATTTCTAATGCGATATAAACTGATTCGTTCGATTACTCCATTTTATATATGCTGACACTTTTTTAATTAAACAAAGCAACTGAGATCCTTCGAAAAGCAGAAAACTGGAACTTTGAAATTAAGGGCAACTTAAATGTGAGCTGCGTCCGAATCACTGGTTTGTATCCCTGTTATACAAAAGTTAAGCCTCACTCTATGTGTACAAATTTTTGAAAAAGTTAATATATTTAAAATCTTCTTATTGGTTTTGGGGGTGGGTTGTATTGTATAGAAATTAATGATAGCTGTGCTTTAAAACTGTTGATGGGTGAAAAGACCTAAAGCATTCCTGATTAGTGGGGGTAAACTGTAATGGTACAGCCCTGTAAAGTTTTCTATACGGAAATAAAATAATCTGTACTCTATATGTTTCAAATCTATATGTTTTTAAACTTGGTGCATATGTCCTGCTGAAACTAACACTGGTCTTCTGAAACAACACCACAACAAAGTCTTTGAAAAAGACTAAGATATTTATTAAGATTTAATTACACGAGCCTGTTAATTTTTCAGTTATAAGCTTTTACTTAAAAGCCTATATTCCTATACTTAAAACTTACATTGTATTAAATTGGAAACAATGATACTAATATTAAAAAACACATTAAAATACTGGAATTCCTGAATTCATGCAGTTCACATATAATCACAGTATACAAAGTTACTTACTGACAACTTACTGTTAAAACAAGTGCAATATATTTCATTCCCAACAACTGAAGATGCCAGAAAACCTACAACATCAATGCTCATCTTCGGCCTTTAGTAATAAATTGTTTCCTTTACAATAGCTATGTAAAGTTAGGCTGTTGAAAATGCCATTCTAGTGTCTTGATATTGAGATTAGCTGTGGTATTAGGTGGACGGCCCTTCCCAATCCTGCCCTGTGTGGTTTCAGCTGGATGGCCTTCCGCTTTCCTGAATGTCTTCAGTGTATCAGAGGAGCTTGGGTGTAACCAGGGCTCTGTGGCAAAGGTGTCTATGGAAACAGTTTCGACAAGATTTTCTCTCGCTGAAACGTGTGATTCAAGCAATCAGGGCTCGATAATTGAAACTAGGCAAGTAAAATGACATTTAATGGTTGAGAGACTGAAGAAATCGTGTTTACAGGGTGACTGCCAATCTCTCCGGGGTGGCACTGAGGATGGGTATTATCTTAACCCCAGTCAATCGCTCTGCTGTCTTGTGTTCATAGCTGTCATTGATTGTCATCTATACAGTGGTTGGCAAAGACTCTGATAGAACTGACAGCAGCTGTCTGACTGCTATGTCACGCACCGTCTGCTGCACATACAGAGCACACACACACACATCTGCTTTCCAATCACACAGTGAAGACTTTCCATTGATGACTTCTATTTCTTTCATTTTCTTTTTTGCAACATAGCAATTGTCAGGACTCTTCTAAGGATGAAGAAGCTACCTCTTTGAATAGCTATTTTCACTGTTTAGTCTAAACTTCCTGTCAAGGTTATAATATTAAAACACTTATGTTAACTGAAACAAATAAGCATAAATATTTTAAAAACTTGAGTTTTTATGAGAAACGTATGATCTTATAAGAAACTAAATGAGTAAGAAATGGTGCCTTACCAATAAACAGAAAAAGTTTAAGGCACCAAAATGATTAACTAAAAATCTAAACTGAAAATAGAATAAAATATATTAAATATATAGCAACATTAAAAATAAATAAAATGACAAAATAAGGGAGTTAAAAACTAACTCTGTTTTATGCTACCTAGCAATGGTGTGTTTAAATTTAAATGTAGTTAACAAATTTGAACTTTTTAAGTGAAAAGCATTCACTAGAAGTGTGACTCATAAGTTGGCAGATTTATTGGCATGGGTGAGTAAAGTGCTTTCATCTGGTTTTCGTTTTAGGGCGATTTACCAATATAGGCACTCTCTAACAGCAAGAGTCTCCCTGGATCCTCTACAGAACCACCCTCTGGGAAATAAACACATCAGCAAAGATGTCAAGTCAATAACCAGAACTGTCAGAGGGTGCTAACAGAGCACAGACACTGTTTAAGGGCACAGGAAAATGGGTCACGCAAACATGGAGTCGTCATCTCATCTGACACGCAAGTGCACCAGTCCTGGACTTCTCTTACCTGTATATTATGTTGTTGCCCTGAAGGCAACAGGTCATACTAACCTGCCCGGGAGAAAACAGGGATGAGTGCACAAACTGGTGATTAATGGATGTTTGTGAACAAATGCATGTGTGTGTAAAGAAGAATGAAATAACTTTTAGTTTTTAAAGCCAAAAGTGTAGGTGCAGACCTAAATGGATCTGGTCCCCTAAAGGTCCTAAGATCTAAGACTAGGGTCTAGTCCATGTTGCAGCTTATTCTGGCCAAAAACTGCCCAATAAAATGTCAATCAGACAGTCTGACTGATATGTAAAGCCACTAACCAATATGTACTTTTTTTATGTGCCATTTAGGGTTGGATTTACTTAAAATTAATCAAAAAAACACTTAACACCAACTTTATTTTAAGACGGACTGATGTGTGGCCATAAACCTGGAAGCTGCTTAAAGTCAGCCAATCAGATTAAAGCTTGCCGGAGAAGTCATTTTCAGCTTTGTTACTGGACAGACTGGAACAGACTAGCCTAGATAGCAACTTGCTTATTACACATACAGCTTAATTTTAACACACACACACTGATCAGTAGCGCTGGCTTTTCTCAGATTGTTGATGGTTCTTTGCTGTTGTCATAGCAGGGCCTGTTGCTGGATGTCTAGACTGATCATCACTGGTGGGTTCAGGATACGCCTGTCATACCTCCTCAGGAGATGAACCGTCTGACACACATACATAAACACACAGATCAGAGTCATTCCTCATCAGAAAGCACTTATGAGAACATCAACTCCTAAGTGCATTTGTGCCGCCCATTCCTGAGCAGACATGAAAGGAGGACTAATAGCATCGAGTCTGAATCATTTTAGTGAATTGGTTTAGTAAATTTTTTGTGCAGAAAAATATTTTGCTAGTGTGCAATTTGTGTTCCACTAGCATCACCAAATGGGATGGCAAGAAATTTCAAATGTGAATTGCAAGTCTGATAATTTCAAAAAAATAATTTGTTAAATCAATCCAACATCAACATAGATAACAGCTGCCACAACATGGGTAGTTACACACATGGACAGCTAACCAGGCAGCAAACATAAAGAGAGAAATAGTTGAATTCATATAACAGAACAACAGAACAAATTATTTCCAAGAGCTACAGCAGATCTGCTTTCCTGAAACAGTGAAATAAAGAGTGTGATAAATTCAGGGAATGGACCCAGGCACTCAGTCACGGTTTCAGGAATCCTTCTTATTTCTCTCCTGCTATGGGGCCTGATGACTGATACGACCGCTCGCCCCATGGGGTGGCCAGGTTGAGGAAGACAAAATCTCAGCATCTTTTAAACAGAAGGGATTGAAACAGATATTCTTATGGTAGAACACATTAGAATTCAATGCTACATTCAATGATTTACATCTGTGCCTGCAGAAGTAATTAGCTTTGAGGTTTAAGTATAAGCCTTATGAAAATGAATCATGGTTTATGTTTTTTTAGTAAAATATAGTATAACCATGCGTTTTGGCAGATTAAATACCATTTGTATAACCACTGTTTTCATACAAATATCACTGTAATACTTTAACAAAAACAAGGATACGAAATATCAAATTCATCATTAGCTGAACTTTTGACACTAAAAGTATGTTTTTCACAAATGTTCAGTGCACAATGAAAATAGACTGAAAATTTGATGTTAGATGTGATTTGGGACTTCAAAATAGTAAAACCACACAAAATGTATTTTCATTTCTCAAAGCCATGTTTTTGCCTGTGTTAAACAAATCCAGCATCTCCATTATCTAAAGTCTTTTGTTTTGTTAATCTCCACACTGAAGGGAGAAAGCAGAAAAGATCACAGATAGTGTAATATTATTAGTGCAGGAAAAGGAAGCTGATCTGATTGAACCAGTGTGGTAAACGCTGATTCTAATGGGTATTTGGACAGCAGATGTTTTTGATGTTAGACCAAAGTACACATAAGTTACTGGATACAAGTGTAAGTGAATATTGTTGGCTCTGATTCATGTGTTAGATTTATACAGACTCGTACAGTGCAACAGCTGTATATTAAGCTGAAAGGCATTTTACTAAGTGAAAGATATTATGATGAGTCTTTTTGCATGTGAGATTGCAGGCCGATTACACTGGTGAGGTTTGATAATCAAATGCTGGTGAATTTCAGTGTGACATTCACCTCTGTACTCAGACGGTTTAATTCCTGTAGATTCTGTATTTTGGCAGTTGCAATGGTGCAGGAAACAGGTCTTCTGATAGGCACCTGTTTGCAGAGTCTTGCATTTCAAAAACATCCTCAGGGGGCGCTCTTTTTGCCTGGTTAAAAACCATAATACCATCATGACTTATTCATGTTTAAAGAATGCCCATGAATATTTGAGTTCAGTGATCATGCATTACTGTATATTATTACACACTGTTTTGTTTATAAATGCACCTGATAGGAAGCTCGGAGCGGTTGAGAGAGAGAGAGACATATGCGTGTGTTTTTAAGCTCACAGAGGACCAAACCTCAACTATGCTGCAATACTACAGCATTCTTGGTTATTTATGGATGCAGGTGCCCCCTGCTGGTACCACTAACACATTCCATAAATACAAAATAAAAACTGAAATAAACTCAAACTCTACTAGTAAAAAAAATTGAAAATGTACAGTTACAAATACTAACACTACAAATTCTACAAAAAGCATAGTCTACAAAGCTACATTTACAAGTGGTAATTGTTTTAATGCTAGAGATGGGATGTAAGATGAATGTTTTTAAAATGTTCAACAAGCTTTACATTGGAGCATTAGGGATTAGTAAAGTGGATGCAGAACAGGTGTGGAACAGATGCTTAGAAAGCTACATCAACACCAATCGAATACAATGGACAATAAATCCAGTCGATCCAGGAATCTTAGGAGTTAAAAACAAAAGTTAAAAACCCTCAGAGACACCAACACATGAGTATATGTTCTTAATATATATGAAATTTGAATGAAGGCTTTTTCCACCACATGCAGATGGAAAAGGCAAAAACTGATAAGAGAACTACTACAGACTTTTCATTTCAGCTATTTGAGTCACTGCAGTTTTTTTTTTACTGAAAGATTGCCTTTAAACCCCAATTACTCTAATTGCAGATAATAATGTAATTGCTTCAGCTGAAGTGCTGTTGACTGTCTTTTCTCTATTTGACATTTGTCCTCATTAACTTTATCTAGTAGAAAGATTCCAGCCGGTTACACCTTTTTTTTTGCACGCACATGCAAAAGTGTAAAACTGTGAACAGATTTACTTATAATCACACAAATATACAGTATGATATACTATAAAATAACTCATTTACCGAGGTTACTAAAAATAATGTATTTGCTTGGTCCAAACCAGCAGATGGCACAAACAACAAACGCTTGATCGTGTAACAATGTTGCAGGTACAGCGTCTGAAAAATCATCAGAAAACAAATAAAAGTGTTTTAGTCAGTTAAAATAAGTTGTTAATAAATGACATATGGCAATATAAATGTAATATATACATTTTTATTTTACATTCAATAAATTTGTATTATCTTTTTCAGCAAGGATCAGCCCCTTAATCCCTGTAACGTTTACCCTAATTTCAACCATTTATTTCCTGTGGGGAAATTGAAAGAATTAAACATTTTATTAGCAGTAAATACAGTAATGAACTGTTACAATAAATACAAATTACAAATACAAACTAATTCTGTATTGTAAATTAGATATATTATATAATAAACTCATGTTTTGGTCTCATGTCTCATTTGATGAGCACCCGCCTATGACGGATTCTTTCATTGAATATTTCATATTGTTTCTTGTTGTTATTTGCTGTTGTGTGTAACTGGCAGCAATTTATTGTCAAAATGTTTGTATTTTGCATTTGTGGCGGATCCTGACCACGTTCAGTACGTTGAGTAAATGACGTCACTTCCGTTATGGACTGAGCAGGGAGGCGGGGTGCTGAAATGTCATTCGGCCCCACCAACCAAAGCAAATTTCCCGAAGCCCCGTTGATTGGGATCAATAAAGCCCTTGTTACACCCATCCAGGAAGACGGAGGCAGATATTAGCCAAGCAGGTGGCGGACCACCTTTCGGGAAAATGGCGGCGGGTAATGTCAACCCGTTTAATGTGAGCGATTCGGAGGAGGAAGCGGAGCACAGGCAGGATGGCGCTGACACCGAGCGCAGCCCGAGTGATGAAGCGCAAGGCCACAGCCTCGGTCCCTTCTCGCCGCCAGCGTACTCCGAGCCAGCCGCTTTGTTATCCAGCACCCGAACCAGCCCGAGTGTGGACGGAATACCCGCATCGGCCTGTGCGGTGGTCGGTATCGGAGGAGGAGGCGTGGAGACGCGAGTGTCGTTGGATGCTATAGCAGCGCAGCTGCTCCGGGATCAGTACATCCTCACGGCCCTGGAGCTCCACACGGAGCTATTGGAAGCTGGACGGGAGCTGCCTCGGCTTCGGGATTATTTCTCCAATCCAGGCAACTTCGAGAGGCAGAGCGGAACTCCACCCGCAAGCAAGGAGCAGGGAGTCGGTCCTGGTGGTCCACTTAGTGAGTTATCAGATAATATGATCATTCAAGCTTTAAAAGTAGGCAATGCAATTGATAAGGCGCATGTGCAATAACAAGACAAACTGTATTCTTCATATATAAGATAATAGGCATGTACAAATAAATGAACTGCCTACCCAGATAGGGTTTTGACTGGAAGCAGTAACTGTTCTTTTGCCCTTTAAACACCATAAAATAGACCAACTGTAGCTGTATACTGTACTGTATATACTGTAGCTGTATATTACTGTGCTACCTGTTAATTTCATTTTGTGCTTTAGCTGCATGTATCATGTAAAGATAGTTTATGATGTTGCACACTGGCTTGATGGGAGGGGTTTGGTGAAGGGCTGGATTTCGTCTTTGTTGTGTGATGATCATTGTGAAGTGTTTTCACTGACCCCAGCTGCACAGGTGCAGGATAAAAAGAGGAGAAAAAAAGATGGTGTTCACACGAGGGGTATGTAAACCGGACTGTGTGCAGTGACGGATGAAGTTGATGCACTTTGGGAATTCTCTCTGTGGTCTTGTTCTTATTCCTTTTCTCCCAAATGGAGGAATTGGATTCTTCTCTGATTGCGTCCTTGTCTGCCTTTCACTATTTGCCTTTCAAAGCATGATGTTTGGTTTTGCTTTTCCTTGTAATCATGTTTTGTGCATGTAGTTTAAGTGAGAATTTGACATCCTTTGTGATGTAGGTTATAAATTGTAACACTTGCCATGTGTGATTTGTTTTTTTTTTTTGTAAATATTGTTCAGTTGATCAAAGCAGGAGCGTGACTAGGCCCTGGCTATTGGGCTACAGTACCAAATGGCTTTTCAATAGCCCCAGATATCTCTGTCTCTCTCTCTCTCTCTCTCTCTCTCTCTCTGTCTCTCTTTCTCTGAAATTTTAGGGACAAAAGTGATATATGCTACCGTAATATGAATTTAATGAGTCTGACTGAGAAACTGGTCTGTTATTAAAATGATCTGTCAAGTTTTTTT
>JAZGTK010017576.1:0-12221 GCA_036877625.1 Ambastaia sidthimunki
TGTGTGTGTGTGTGTGTGTGTGTGTGTTGCACATGATGTAAGGAAACTATTACTTTTGCTATTTAAAACTGACAAACACACCCCACCCTGCAGCACCTCATACTAATACTGGCACTCTGTTTTATAGAGAGACCCTTTCTTGATAACTCCCACAAACAAAAGAAACAAAAACAATTGAATTAAACGGGTGAAATGGTGGGTGAAATTCCCAGCCGTACAGCAACGGAAACAATATAACAGCCCTAAATTAAACACAATGCATTTGCCACAACCTAATAAGTAAATGTGTACTGATCTGAGGACAGTTAGTTATATTATATTAATATTATATTAATTATATTAAAGTTAAGTTCCATTAGATGGGCCTCATCATTACATGGACTTTATAAGTGCCACTCCTACCATCACCTGACATTCAGAGGAAGGTGGTTTCAGTTACAAGCTTCTGTGTCTATCTGCTGAAGTAACCAAATCCTGGGCGGAGTGATAAAATATTCATGAGAAAACAGAGAGGGTGTGTGTTTTTCTTGAATAAAGCAAACGAATGGTACAGAGAGGTTGCAAAAGACAAATTCATCTATCCAATCCATTACAGGAAAGTAGACTGTGTACTACTACTGTTTTAGACTTCAGCCAGCGTCTAATTCACAAACTAGTACCACTTTGAAACAGAAGTTCAGTTACAGGAGGTGCTATTAAACGTAGCTGCTTAACCACTCACACACATCACCAGGTGTGTCAAAATATTCTTCTTTTATTTAAGATTATATAAGGAGTGGTGTAAAAACTTGCCCTGGGAATCATTTATCACAAGTCAAGACCTGTACGGACAGGTAAGAGCAGCCTGGTCACCTGCTCGGGTCACCTACAATGGTTTCCATGGTAACAAACTAACCACAGGTGCTGCCCTACTCAACCACCCCCAATCTCTTGAGATAGTGACCAACAGAAAGTAGAATGATGATGCTGTTTCAATGAGCTTCTAGAATGAGCTTAAATGAGGCTCTGGAATAAGTGGGTTTTAATGAGGCGAACAGACGTTTACGCTTAATAAACCTTGTGCAGATTTACAAATGACACTGTCAAAACGAGAGCTGTTCTCTTTGCTTCGTACAGCTTTCTTTTGAAGGAGATTCATTCAGGCAGTGATCTCTGATCATAGGCTGGGAGCATGAGTCAAACAATAGCAAATGAATTGCGGTGAAAGCATGTTACTGTAAATCAGATTAGCAAGTGGCTGAGGAGAGAGAGACACCAGTAGAAGGACAGCGCATGACAACTGCCAGTATTTACACTAAACTGAATTAAACAGAAGTAACACTTGATTTCAATGTGAATCAGCCATGACCAGCACCACATACCACTTATTCATGCTGCTGTGATGCCTCCTACATACCACATTACTGGAGTTTATTTGTAGTCACTTATTAAACTCCTGTATGATTTAGCACTCAATAATTTTACACACTGACCTTCCCTGAAATTCTTCCTGCCAAAAACCTTAATTCCTTGACATTTTTCATAGTGATTGACACTAAATGGGTGCATGCTGAGAAAAAGACAAACCGATCTCTGATGTTTATCAGAGACAGCTTAATCTAGCTTTGAATGTGTTTATATGTTGTGCGCCTATTAAAGAGCTGAACATCTCAAACAACAGATGAATCAAATTAGCAGAACAAATGATTTATTCCCCGTATCAAAAACACACAACTGAAGATCTCCAGATGAATCCAGGACTCAAGTTTTGTTTAGTCTTGCTGAGGCATCAGGTTTAACAGGTTAAAGAGTCATTCGTTGGGTTAACAGGTTTATGTACAATAACAGAGCTTTGTTCTTGTTTTTCAGAGCAAGGTTGCAACAACTCACAAGACTTTGCATGCTAGTATGTGTAGGCTACATGTGACCTATTATGGTAAGTGTGGCTTTGGCCCCTCAAATTCTGATCTGCTTGCCCCAGCCTCAGAACATCTTGCAGCATGCTTCGTACTTCCTTACCGCGCTCATTCATTCACTCTGCAATGCCATTTCGCAACAAAGCAAAGATCTCTGCCAATCAGGTTCAGCTACAATGTGAATCACGTACAAGCACTCAATGTCATTTGAAACGCAGAACATGTGAAACGGGGGTGGAAGGAGAACTCTTTCCAAAAACTGACTTCCTTGTGTCTGCAACGGTCATTATATTACTGGGCTCTGCTGGAGTGAACTTTGACTGCCTAAGTTAATCTAGCAAGATCTATGAGAGGTGTGGTGTCCACATTCATATTCAAACCATACAAGCATTCAACCAGTGAAGACATCATACTCTATGTCAAACACATTTTTCAAGCATATAAACTGACAGAGCACTCACGTAATTTCCAGCAAGGTGACCATAAGGTCACAGTTAAAAGATCAGCCCATGCAGGTTCCTAACAACCTGTAATCCCTTATAATGGATTAATGGATAATAGCTTCAGATAGGAACTGTCTACAATGTCAGTGAGAATACAATGCACAATCCAGCGTTATATATGAACAGATCTGCCAATCTTTAACCCCATCACCACATACCGAGAAACACAGCTGTGATTAATGCAATAGAACACAGAACCCATTAACAAATAACCTTTCTAACACACTATCAAATAAGTTAGACATCAATGGAAATGTGTGGGGGTCGTTGTCAAAGTGCATGTATTTCTTGCGACATGAAAATAGGTATTTAAATACGCATGTGTTGCTTCTTCAAACTTAACATGTATTTATTCAGTGCTTTTATCCAAAAGGACTTACTACAGGTTTAGTCCCTGTGGTGCAACCTGAGGCTGTACCTTGATCAAGGACACAATGGGGGCACTGCACAGATCAGCCCCACTGGGTTCGGATCCATGCAGCGTTACCCCATTAGGCCACACTATACTACACTATATTAATCTATACAATTTGCCCATTCAACTCTTCATCACAGTCACATACTCATATTTTATCAAGCCATGTCGTTGTCTTTTGATTTTTATTAGGCTCTAATCAGCTTACCAGATTGAAGATCGTCTCCACTGTATCCCGATTGGAGACTTCTCCAGCCTCTAACAGTCCGGCCAGAACTGCGAACTTCATACGGATTCCTCTAATCGGGATCCCGACGGCGCTGTCACCCGCGCTCGCCATGACTCAGGCAGGTGAGAGGGTAACAGGTGCAACACCTGTTCAACCCTACCGTCGCTTAAACCGAGTTCAATCTATGAAGAAACACGCAGGATAAATCACTTTCCTCGAGTTAAGCTTACAGCTGCGAAAAACAGGTCCTGGTCTCCATTTACAGCGAGTTTATCCGTTAGTTTCTCGGACAGGCAGTTGTCGGTTGCTCTCACTACAACCTGCCTCACAGGAATTATTCCACAATAGAGTGAGGACGTCTATAAACTTGACGAGAACAAGACAAACCCGCTCTGTGATGAATCGAGATGAAAAAGCCAATCCTTGTCAAGCCACGCTGGACTTATAAAGGCAAGCAAATAACCAAAAAGGTCGTTCACGAATTTGCGAGTGTTTGTCAAACAGGAAACTGCGGTGCTGAAGAGATTCCGCGCAGGTAGACACACCGACAAGAACAAGACACCTAAAACTACTAACTGTAGGGTAAATGCAAGTCCGACGTCGGCCCTTACGGGTGCCTCCGAAGAGCAGGCAGTGTTCTTATTGCCTGTGGAAACTGCTGGAGTAAAGTTTGTACGGTAACCCACTTTACAGCGCCATCTCTTCCTGAATCAGCTCCTACTCCGCTCCGTCTCCGCCATGACAGTGGAGCTGCGTGAGAGAGACCTGCGCATGCGCAGTGCGCAGTGCACGCGGATAGAAAAGACAGGGAAGGTTCAGGTGTGTCACAGGTAGAAGACTGCTGTGAGCGCACATAAAGATCTGTAAAACTTCACATTGAATATCTCATGCCGTGGATGCTCAGTGGTGGACGTGGTTTACGATAGTGGTTTGTTACGAGCCATGGAGGCATCTGCAGGATAATGTGATAAGATAAATCGAATGAATCAAATACATGAAAGTATTGCCTCTCAGCAAAAGGGAAGCAACGTGTCAAGACTGAGATAATCGTGCTGGGAAACAGAGAACGCGCAGCTGTGCACTCATCCAGACATTAAACAATTCTGACAGAGATCTTGACTGCCTCTTGCAGTCTAAGATCACATGATAACCAGTGGCAACCTTGTTTCCACATTGCATCTGAATCTAAACTCAGATTCGTGATGCTTTCAAAAATGTCACTTACAACGAGTTACTAAAGCACATATGACAGCACATTGCATGTTGTTGTTTTGATTTATGTATTAAATGAATGGTATGACAACCTTGATCTTTACCACAGACTATTACGTGTGAAGTTTTTGAAATTAGTATTAGAATAATAAGTAGTTGGCTGTTACTTAATTTTGCTACTTTAAAAAAAGAATGTGTCCTTTATATGAAAAGTGTGACTTCATGGTCCCTCTGAGTCATTGCCAAGGAGTCAGCAGAACATAGTCTTTGTTTACAGTATGTACAGTCTCTGGGGTACAGAATTAAAGGCACAGGCTCAGTATTACCAAGGAACAATTAAATACCTCTCACCACCCATAACACACACAGACACAGACAGACACTGTTCAGTTACTCCTAATTTTATGTACATGTACAATTATCTTCTATGTATAACTATGTTTGTTTTATGTTTTCTTACCAATGTGGCAAGAAAGTCCATATGTGTTTATGGTACTATTTAAGGAAGACAAATATAGTGCTTAAAAGAGTTTTGTGCCAATGCAAAAATGGCACATTATATTTGGGCAGCTATCGTGAGTGGGGTGTGAAATTTGGTTCTCAGGAGAGCATCTTAAGACTAGTGTGAAAGATAATGTTGGAAAAATTTTGTATTCAGCTCGAAAGTTCTGCCTTTAGAAACAAGTATGGAATTCAATATGAGTAGATTGTGTTTGGGACTGTTTTGTAATTGCTCATGTTTCATTCCCTGGGACTGATGATGATAGTATAGTAGTATATATAGTAGAAGTGTTGAATTGTGGTTACTACAACTAATTATTAAAATAATGTAATGTTACATAATTATAGAGGTTAAGGGGTATGACTGTAACATCTCCCAGTATTATGTAACTAACCTTCTGTGTAATTGCCTCACCCACTACAGAAATATTAACTGCTGTAGTTTAGCACTGTTGGTTAGGGATCACCATGCTGACTTAAGACAGTATTTACACTGAATGCAATAACTGCAAAATATGTTAATAATTTACAGCCTCTAAAGCGGTACATTATCGTATTTAATTACTTAAACTTTTTCTCGTTCTGTATATGCTGCAAAGAGTTTCAAATTATATATTAGTTTACAAATAAGAAATCGTTGAACACGTTAAAAATGTTAACTAGAACCCGGACTGCAACGAGACAATCTAAACACTATGTGGCGTGTTTGAGCTTTACACCGAGCCCTGTGAAATCACGCGAGATATCGCTGTTCTCACGAGCGCCTTAATTCTCGCGGTATTTTCTTAGTTCCTCCTCTTTTACTCCCTGTGTTCAACATGGCAGTCGGCAAGAATAAGAGGCTGACCAAAGGTGGCAAAAAAGGTGCCAAAAAGAAGATGTAAGTTACAAAATACACACCCGGACCGTGTTGATACAGTGTTATAAACTGTACTGCTGGATAATTTATGTTCATGGATAAAGGATGTCATCAATATTTACCGGATTGTATTTAGCGACCGTGCTAATGTGAGCTGGATCATTGAAGGCATGAGTTGTGTGTGTTTGAACGTAGTAACTTCTATATGAAGATTGTAGTTTTGGGCAATAGTTTGGGTTTAATACTCCTATAATTACACAACTAGTCGTTTTTACTAAATCTAAAGTACAGAAAAAGGCACGACAACCAGATGACGCTAGCATGAAAGTTCGCTAGTTGAATTAGACGTTTCCAAACCGAAGCAACAGATTTTAGAATTATCTTTAAAATGATACATGCATAATTTTGCACACCAAAAACAAAATAGGCGATGGTAATTTTGTGCAAGATTTCTAATTATCTGTTCGTTGATTTATTGCAACATTAACTGTGTAACAATGTATGCGTCTCAATCTCAAAACACTTGTGTTTGTATTTCTTGCAGTGTTGACCCTTTTTCCAAGAAGGACTGGTATGATGTCAAGGCACCAGCCATGTTCAACATCCGCAACCTGGGCAAGACCTTGGTCACAAGGACTCAGGGAACCAGTAAGTTTATGTCTACAAGTGCTTGGTGCCTGTGTTTAAAAAGAAATTGAATATGGGTTATTTCCAGTAGTTGATGTTGCCTTCATAAGGTTGTACAAAAAGTGTACAATTCCTTATTTGTGTAATATTACATTGGGAATTTGTGATGACAGTAGTTTTGGTCCCAGAAAAAAAACATTGATTAGTGTTGTGAGATCACCACCTGATATTCTAATGGAATTTCTTTCAGGAAAACAGTGCAAACTGTAGTGGCTAAAACCAAATTTCTCTTTAATCTAGAAATTGCCTCTGACGGTCTGAAGGGGCGTGTTTTTGAGGTCAGCCTGGCTGATCTGCAGAACGATGAGGTGGCCTTCCGTAAATTCAAGCTGGTCACAGAAGACGTGCAGGGCAAGAACTGCCTCACCAACTTCCATGGCATGGACCTCACCCGTGACAAGATGTGCTCCATGGTCAAGAAGTGGCAGGTAAAGCATGTTACACGAGACTAACCCGCTCGGATCATATGCTTTAACGAAGGGTGTTGATTTTTGCAATAACAGCTGTGCTAAAGTCAAACATCTGTAGTGATCATCAGAGCTGTGGTTTATTGGTCTGTGTTATAGCATTTATATTCAGTGATACTTGATAGCATTGATGTTTTCAGATTATTTTCTGTTAATAAATAAACTTGGATATCAATAGTACTTCTGAAAAATGTTTATTGTACACTTATGATATGAGCATTTCAGTAATGTTTGTGTATGAAAAGTTTTGTTCTATGTGGAACATTGTCCAACATACTAAGATTGTATGACCATTTGAATACTACACATTTTATTGTGGTAACCCTTGTAAGATTTGTACATGAATTCTGTTTGACTGTGAATAGAGAATATTTATAGCATAAGAAGGTGTTGTGTGATGTTACCTCTGTACTGCTAGGTGTCCGTATCCCAGTGGAAGACTAGGGCACAAACCAAAACTGCATTATTTTGCATCCTACTAAAAGCTCAGTTCTTACATATTAAGATGGTCCTGTGTAAATTAAAACATTGTCAAATCAAAGTTAACTTAACTGTAGTTTGTTTTAGGTGTTAATTGTGTGACTTTGTTCTTTCAGACAATGATTGAGGCCCATGTTGATGTGAAGACCACTGATGGCTATCTCCTCCGCCTTTTCTGCGTGGGCTTCACCAAGAAGCGCACCAATCAGATCAGGAAGACCTCCTATGCTCAGCACCAGCAGGTCCGTCAGATCCGCAAGAAGATGATGGAGATCATGACCCGTGAGGTCCAGACCAATGACCTCAAAGAGGTTGTCAACAAACTGTACGTATCACGTTCTCTACATTTGAGGTATCGCTGATAGAATTATACTAATAATGACAATAATTAAAGGAATATATACTTTAATCACAAAGCACATGATGGTAGCTGTTTTATAAGTTGCCTGCGTTTGATATGTCTGCGTTTGAACCTGCATCTTTTGTCTTAACATCTGAATTGCACCAACACAACAGCTGTATGTATTAAACATTCCTTCTCCTTTTGTTGTGCAGGATTCCTGACAGTGTAGGCAAGGACATTGAAAAGGCCTGTCAGTCCATCTACCCTCTACATGACGTTTATGTCAGGAAGGTTAAGATGCTGAAGAAGCCCAAGTTTGAGCGTGAGTGGTTTTTATTTGTACTTCATAATTAAACACAGTAGAATTGCTTTAATTCAGTTTTAGTTGGTATGACTGACATGTGGGCAAAGTAAAATTTGGTTAATGTTTGTTTTAACTCTGGTTTTTTAATCGGGACTCCTAACCATTTATAATTTAGGAGCAAAATTGTCATAATTGTACAATGAGTAAGATCATGTTTATTACTTATTATTAGTGTCTTGTGAGCATTTCATCAGACCACATACTGAATAGTCATTGTTTTGTGATTTGTATGGCCTAGTTAAATAACTAGTTCAGTTTGATTATCTGAGTGAAAGGTGGTTTTACATTGTCAGTGTTATAAAAGCAGTGTTCAGTACTGAATATTCATTTGTGCACAAGTGGGTTGATGTATTTACAAATTGTTTTATTGTACAGTTGGCAAGCTGATGGAGCTGCATGGTGAAGGTGGAACTAGCGCTACTGCTGCTAAACCTGCAGAGGGCGATACTGGGGCCAAGGTGGAGAGAGCTGACGGATATGAGCCCCCCATCCAGGAGTCTGTCTGAGACTCCTGACAAACAAATGTTGTCAATAAACATGTAAATTTAAATTTGTGTGTGCTGCCCTTTGTCCTCTCTATTAGTTTATATGTAAATCTGCTGTTTGTCACATTCATGCTTATACATTCTTCAAAGTGTCAATCATAATTTAAGTTAAGTAATGCTAATTTAAAATAGTTTAAGTCATTTCAGAGTTTTTAAATGTTTTCTTATTTAACTAGACAAAATGGACAAAACAACAGCTTTTAACACTTAGAAAATAGTTTGCTACCTTAGAATTATAAGGTTCTATCGGGGTATTGAGGTTTAAAGTTTTTGCATTGTAAATACCAAAACTGAACTTTGGTTTTCCAAATTAAACACCCAAAATGCATTTTTTTTTTAAATAAAACGACTTTAATGGTGTCAATAAGTTATATTCTTACTCTGTCAACTCAATTTTGACAAAAATGTCAGATAGAACCTTAATTCTAAGGTCGCGAGTTGTTGACATGTCTGCAGTGAAAGTAGTTGGTTTCAATACATGTGAGAGAAGTTTGAGGGAATATGGCTGCTTGGATACAGTTTAGGAGAATTAGGTTGTTGTCCAATTAGGACACAAGGTGGAGCCCCAAATTTACTTTAAAGGTTATACAAGCATGTGTTGTACAGTTGCAAACACAAATCTGAAAGGTAACACTGACTTAAAGGCGGTAGTTAAAATATATTTGGATACATTGCACTTTATAATGTAAAGTTAATATAAATACAACTGAAAAAAGACAAAATTAAACCCTATTTCTGGATTAAGCCCTCATTAAAATAAGTCAACAAGCAAGATCTGACACTGGATATTCTTTGACATAGGAAAACACTGCATCTGTAAGATCCTGACTGCTGATTTGTTGCAGTGTCACTTCCAGCCACCTGCACATAGGCAGAAACAACAATAATAATAATAATATGATTTAAATTCATGATGTTTTAAAAAGAATTCCCCTTGAACAGTTCTTAAAAGTGTAATTCCTGCTCCTATAATCTCACCTGAAACAACCTCTACGAATGCTTTGGGGAAGACGCCCTCTCTGCCGTTGAGCCTCCCGCTCCACCACTCATCATCTATGTGAGCCGTGACCAGGATCTGGTCTCCCTGCTGGAAGGGCAGGTCGTCCTCTGTCTCAGCTGTGAAGTCATAGAGCGCTGTGGCCCACTCCACACCCCCAGCCTGCAGACACATCACAGATGTTACTGACACATGTTGGGAATGTAGAGTGCAGATGTGATGTCTATGTTGTGTTCTCTATTAGATGAATGTGTTAATGTAGCGGGTGGGGATACCTCATTGTCTTTGTTGGGTAAACTGGCCATTCCTGAAAAACCAAAACGTGTGTAATTGGTCTATAGCCCATAAGACACTATTATGTAATCAAATACATGCAGAACTGTACAATCCATTTAAAATCTGTACTACAAAGTATAATAAAACAATCTACATTGTATTAAAACGTATGCCATATAGTGCATAACTGAACATAGAGGAGAAGAGTCTCAGTCTTCACACCCTGTTATATAAAGCCTGCAGTATAATGAATGGGACTGAGAACAGTTTCATCAAGCTCTTAATGAAACACAAACAGCATGGAAGATTCCTCACATTTCTGCTACAGTGAGAGCTGCCCACTCGCTGAGTCACAGAGACTCAGATGCTGACCACTGCAGTACCACAACTGTTGATGTTGTCTGGAGAAATATTGGCAATATAGAAGTGGCTGAACTACAAACAGATCTAGAGTTACTGGAATTTGCTCCATGTGTTTTAAATTGTAAAAGTTAATTTTATTTGATGGTTGTTTTAATGGTTGATGTCATTGATGTTCTCACACTATATAATTAAATAAAATTCCTCACCCCAAATCTAACTGATTTATTATTTAACCATTATGAATGGGTGGATGTAAGATCCTCATCCTTATATATTATTATGTTTACATCTGGTTTATTTATTGAGTTGACTAAACTCATTATGATTATTATTGTTAATAATGAATCATTCTGCTTAATTAAGTTCATATATTTATGTTATGACAAAAAATATTATATAACGACTGTGCATATATATTCTAATCATTATACTCAGGGAAACACTTTAGTTGATGTCTTTAGAATAATAATGTGTATATCTTTAAACTTAATGTAAATTATATGTTTGCATTAAATTGCATTTAAAATAGAAAATGAAGTTTTTTAATACTTGGTACTGGTCAAACTGTACAGTATGAATATACTTTTTTCTAAAGTTTCCTTGCAGATAGTGTAAGGGCCAGTTCTGTATTTAAACAAGGTCTGGTTGACACCCTTGAGGAAAGTAGATTTTACCTGCTAATTCTGTGTCACCTTTTAGTAGGAGAATGTTTATAGTTATGTGACTACCCTTATGTTAATGGGATGCCTTATAGCCAATTCAGTTCTAAACAGTTGCTTTAGGGACATCTCCTGCTTATGAGCAGGTATGAGACTTCTTTAAACCACTGCCATAACACAGTCACATATACACCATACGTAGAAAGATCTAGAACTTCTCTATCAGAATATTCAGAAAATCTGTAGGTTACCAGGCAATGCAATCTGGTTCGGAGCGGATTTCTGCACCGGAGCTGAAGGAAGATCCACAAGCACTTCCACAAAGTTGAGAGGGAAGATCCCAACCTGTCCGTTGACCTCTCCACGGGCCCATTCCTCTTCCACATACTCTAGAAGCTGAATCAGATCACCTTCAGAGAACGAGAGCTCATCGCCATGCTCTCCCTCAAAATCAAACCTCGCTACACACCTCGGGCCACTAGGAAAAACACAAGGACACAGAGAGTGTGACTTCATTTTTAAATATTTGTTTTTGTCAATCTAGCATTGTAAAATAGATATGATTTTTTAAAACATCAACTATTGTAATTAAACTGTACTGTTTGACAGGCTGTATTTTTCAATATTGTGTATATCGTCAGCGCTGTAGGGAAATTGTGACTGCTTTATTGCCCTAATAAAACCATTTCCTCTCAATAAAAAGCATCCAGGACTGAAACTATTATCACTCCAGATCTGATTTCATTTGTGTCTGAGATTCTATACAGTTTCTATATTCTATACATTCTATACAGCTGTGTGACTTACCTGATGGGTTCGGGAGCCGGTTTGGGCTTCCATTTATCAATAGATGCGGGGGCAGGAGTAACACAGTTGTTCTGAGAAACAAGATGGTCATTGGTAGGATACAGATCAATGTTATTAGTACTTATTATGCATTTGCCCTCATGAAAACTGGCATAATTACAAGCCATAAGGTTTACCAGTATTTTGACGTAGTTAATGGGAAAGAATCCAGTGGAGTTTCTGCATGTTCCCATGTACCACTCAGTGTCCAGCTGTTCTACATTAGTTACCACATCACCAGCCTTTAAAGCCAGCTCTCCTGGACCCTCTGAAACACACAAACACAAAGACAAGGTTCACCATTGAACCACACAGTAGCAGCTTCATCACTGCTCCTGATTCAAATTCTAATTCACTTTAATTCTAACACTGGAGAAATGTAACAAGGTTTCAAAGGCTCTCCATCTTGAAAATGCTGCGTGCAACGATAAAATCCCAGCCAATCCGAATATATTCAATGTGTAATATACAATAGTGTGGTGCAGGATTATGATCCAATGGGTTTACAATGTGGGTAGGGCTACCCAGTGTAGTAACCAATAAAATGTCCTGTCTGCTTAAGAAACAGTAAAGAAGATTC
>JAZGTK010017577.1:0-12221 GCA_036877625.1 Ambastaia sidthimunki
ATCAAGTTCATTGATGACACAACTGTAGTGGGATCAGCAAGAATGATGAGTCAGCATATAGAGAGGAGGTGCAATATTCTACAGCCTGGTGTAGAGCCAACCTGTCTATGAATGTTGACAAAATACTAAAGTTGATTGTTGACTTCAGGAAAGCGTGGAGCAACTATTCTCTGCTGTACATGTATGTATTCTCTGTGGAGATCTTGGTGTCCAGCAGCACCTCTACTGCCCACAAAGGCTGAAAAAAGCACACCTTTCACCCCCATTTTGACCACATTCTACAAAGGTGCCATTGAGAGCATTCTGAGCAGTAGCATAACTGTCTGGTTTGGTAATTGTACCATCTTGGGCCGCAAGATCCTGCAGCAGATAGAGGACAGCTCAGAAGATCATCTGAGTTTCTTTTCCCTCTGTCATGGACATCTACAACACACGCTGCATCCGCACAACCAACAGCATTGTGGATGACACCACACACCCCTCACAAACACTCTTCACCCTTCTGCCATCTGGAAAAAGGTACTGCAGCATTTTGGCACTCACAACCAGACTGTGTAACAGTTTCTTCCCCTATGCCATCAATTCTCATGACCTGGTCTGACATTGCTGCTAATACTGCTGCTAACACTTAAATGTTTACAACCAAGTATCCTCACATACACTCTGTAAATATATATATTGGTCAGCGCTGTCTTTGTGCTCCACTGTGCTAGTGTTTTTGTAGTGTACTGTCTGTTCTGCATTTACATTTATTTATTTTGGCAGACGCATTTATCCAAAGTGACTTACAGTGAATTCAAGGTATACATATTTTTTTATAAGTACTTGTGTTCCCTGGGATCAAACCCACAACCTTTGCGCTGCTAATGCAATGCTCTACCAGTTGAGCTACAGGAATGCTCAACTGGAATGTTCTGTAGTGTTTTGTACTGGTGAAGTTTGTTTTGCACTTGTCTTTCATTTTTTAACTATCTGCACATCTGCACTATGTGATTTCTTCGTGAAGTTTGCACACATGCACTTATGTGGAACTGTATGATTGTATTGTCTAATGTAGCACCATGGTTCTGGAGGAACATTGTTTTATTTCATTGTACTGGACCTTAAATATATAGTTAAATTACAATAAAAAACTTGACTCTTGACTCCACCAATCAGGGATAAGGAAAGAGCCATATCATAATTTCTGTGTGTATCCACTTCCATCCATATTCCACATGGATGGTTATTAAGGCACTTGTGTACAAGGCACTTTTGTACAAGGTACTTGTACAAAATCTCATAAGGGCTGTGGTATTCTTACAGGGGTTCAAATTGGTGCCTTTTGTAGTAAGGAAATGTGAATAGTTTCTTTTTTGAACGTTGAAATTTTGAACATTCGTTCAAAACAACTTACAGATGCTGAAGCAAACATGTTACAACCATACCTGGTCTCCCCTACATGCAGTCACTGATACAGATTGAGTGATAATTATTCAATCTGATAATCATTGCATGATAATCATTACAGTTACAGAACTTTTATTAGATTCATTATTTTAAAGAAACATTATTTTAAAGAGCTTGCATGATGCAGCTTGCCCATCTCCTTCTCCTTTGGAGTGAGCAGTGGATAAAGTCCCTGTGAGCCACATTCCGGGTCACCTCAACTATGCCGCTGATACGCTCTCATTGCAGGTAACAGTTCACAGAGAGTGGACTCCATCCCTGCGTAGTCCAGCTGATTTGGAGGAGATTCAGGGAAGCACAGGTAGACAGGAGAAGTTGATGCTCCATACATGTGGTTCCCCTCTCTTGGGTAACCCAGTATGATGTAATGTCCACAGAAAGGTTTCTCTCAGAGTAAACCTTGGGTGAGAATTGAGAATTTCTCTACCTTCACTACTGCAGCTAGGCACCCTCTCAAGTTATAGGAACCTTCCTAGTAGGTTTCCATATGTGTACTACCTTCCAGGTATGTACCACAAGGCACCTACCACTGGTAGGATGTGGTCTCCATAGTGTTCCACCTTTCTTAAGAAAGGGGACACTGTCCCAGCATTCAGACTTTGTGGTTGGCCACTGCTTGCAGCATTGTTGGTAAGTGGCCTCTCTCTACGGGTGAATGGGAGGCGACTTATGAGGCTGGAAGGTTACGATGAGGCTGTTCAGCTCTTGTGGCATTTCGTATAGAGACACCTCGTGTTGTTATTGACACACCATTGAGTGACTAACAAAAAGACAACATCTCTTCATGTATGTAACCCTTGTTCCCTGATGGAGGGAATGAGACATTGTGTCCCTTTTGCCACAGCATTAAACTGATCTGCTGTGGGAGTCGAGACACCACTTCCAGCTCCTCAGCACAAATCTGAGTGAGTGGTGCATGCCAGGTCCCTCTTGGACATCTGAGGCGAAAACTGGCATACAAATTACACTCTAGAATTTTCATTGGCCTTTATTAAACATTGGAGGTGACTGGAAGTCCCAAGAGTGAAGCCCTAGTGTCGTCAATGATACAATGTCTTGTTCCCTCCATCAGGGATCAAAGGTTACATACATAACAGAAATGTTTTTTATTATTGGGTAATGTTTATCTGAAACAGTCTACGCATTTAAAATAGCACTTGTCCAGCCATAAAAGATTTCACTGAGATCAGTCACAACAACATAGGGAGGGAATTAGCAGACCTGATCTGATTTAGCTATGTTAATTCTATTTACAAATAACCAATAGAGGTCAAAAACAAAAGAACATTTTCAACAGGCTTGCACTGAGAATGTTTCATAAGGTCTGAATTGCTGTCAGATGTAAAGAGCTGAGTTTGTGAGATGTTCACCATATGTCTAACATAATGTACTCTAAGCCATATTCAAGTTGTATATAGTTGTCATATTCAGAAAAAGCCATTTCGTTTTAATAAAGATTAATATTCAAATATCAAATTCCTGTTTACCAAAGTCTTTCTAAAACATACAGTATGCAAACAGACAGAGAACTCCAGAGTGCAGAGGTTGGGCTGTCCACTCACCTCCTCCAGGGTCACCACAGCGCACTCGAGTGGAGCGGGACGAGGGACAGACAGTGAGAGGCCGGGCAGAGACACATTAGACAGACGTCTTTTCCTCACACCGCTACAGTTGTTAGGGATCTTAAAGGCACATCGCTTGTGATAGTTTAAACCACAACCTGAGAATCCATCAATAAAGGGGCCCATCAATAAAGTCAGGATAGGGGGTACAACCTGGAGCCAGTTGCATAAACACAGGTGGTAATTTAAGACTGTGCACTAAGAACTAGTCTGACCAACAATTAGTTGGGCTAATCAGTCTTACTTTTCAGATTCAAATTGTAACTGATGTAACTGACTTAAATTCTGATATGACCAGAATTTTAGATGACGAATTGTAAGACTGGTGTAAGCAGTTTATGCATCTGGCCACAGGGTTACAGTTATTATTTAAAATAAAAATCCCATGTAGTGTTTATGAATTCAAGATCAGTGTACATACACGCAAAAACATTTAGATTTTAAGTATTTTACTGCTAACCTCCAGCAGAGGGCTCCCCTCTCTCCAATTACATTTCCTAGATCTTTATGTCTCTATAAGCAACTAAAATATACAGTATGTAGATATAGCCCCTTATATCCATTAGTGTGGCTTTTAACAAATTGATCTTGATGATGATCTTTATGCAGCTTTTGAATGTCACGGCCAGTATTTGACAGAATTGTTGTTGGTTCAATTAAAAAAGCCTGTGATTTCAACTTCTAAAGCTGTATTGATGGCAACTGACACATCACATTGGATGCACTGCATGCCTGCATCCACCAGTCAGACTCAAGCACAGTACTTTAAAACAGTTAGAAAATACATTAAGCAATTAATAAGAGTACTTTAAAGCCATCTCAGAGTACGCCGAGTCTGACTACATCCAAGTTTATTCTAATCACAGGTTTCCTTACATACTGTTTTTGCAGATTAGAGGTTTAAAAAATGATGCTGCCATATGTTAGTCAAAATACATTTAAAGATGCTTTGCATATGTATATAAATGTACAGTATATAATACACCCATGTGTATTTCTACAAAAACTGAGCAATTTTCTTCCAGCTGATAAACAGTTAAACACTGCCAAACAAAGTTCATTTAAATTTAATGGGCTCATGCATTTTGCTCTCTATTATTTGTAAAGTAATACTGCAGTGTTCTTCAGACTGGGTACTTTATGGACCCTATGACTTGAAATGTCATTTTAGATGTCAAACTCTGTAGTTCTCAAAGCATGCATTACTGTGAAAATAGAAGTACTCTAATCCATACAATCAAAGTACCTTTGCCTATGAATGAATGTGAACCTCAACTGCACATTATTTGAAAAGTGAAAATGTGTGCTAAGCAAACATTTGTCTGCTACAGCGTAGGATGTACCTTCACATTTGAGGCCCTGTCGCACAAGACCCCACAGCATTTCTCCGCAGTAGTCACAGAAGGTTGGCGCCTTGTATGAATGGACGTAGAGTGTGTGAGGTCGAATCTGGAAATCTTCGACAGTTGCTTGAGCTGCAATTAACATGCAACTTAAAGGACAACTCAGGCAAAAGATGGATGACACAACAAAACACTGAACAAAACAATACAAATGAGAATAAAATAAAACAAAATAAAATAAAATAAAAACAATAGTCAGCATTACAAGAAATACAGCACATCCACTGAATTCAACCAGGAATTTCATATCACAACAATGAACATCAGTTTTGCCTGTCTAATGCCATGTGTTTGAAACATAAAACTGCAAGTTCCTTTACCGCCTTTTTTATGTATGTTGAAGTCACATGAAGCCAAACTGACATTAGCCACAAAACCAGACCCGGCATTTCAAAATCTACATCATTGTAACCTTACCATTACAAAGTGGAGTAAGGAGACCATTTTGAACACTTTTGAATCCTATCTGTTTTGATCTGTTATGTACTTGCTTACTAACTGTTTTTGTTTTTGCTCCAAAATGTATTTCATTCAGCAGTTTATGAACAGATGGGAGATGTTGAGTTTTATCTACTGAAGACTAAACAGCAGACATAACTGAACTACGCTACACTTCAGTTTGATTTAAAGTCAGCGATTCCCTGATGTGACTCAGGTGTAACATCTATTGAACATGAATCAAGTGGGCCATGAGCTCATCTAGATGATTCATTAAGTATGAATCAAAGGATGATTCATTAAGTATGAATCAAATTGTTCAGTAAGAGAAACTGAAAAATATGTGACATTCGCTAAGTTGTGGGAAAAAATGTGGAAAACTGTTTACTGGCTCAGTTCTCTATGTGTGTCAAGCATTGTGATTGAGATGAAGAAATGTTTAATGCATGCCAAAGAACGTGTTATCTCCTGTTCATGATAAAATCAAGTGGCATATTTTAACAAGATCTTACACCCTTTTTTGTTTAGTACTCTCAGATGGAACAATAAAGAATAATCTTGTGGAGAATAGAAAGATGTAATTGAAGATGTAGACATTCTATTAAAGCAATAAGCCACCTGAGTTGACAATTTTGTTAAAATTGTTAAATTGACAATTTAACATTGATTTAACCACAGATAATTGGATTTCAAATTATTATACAGTAACTAGTAATATTTTACAATAAGGTTTTAATTGTTAACATTAGTAAATGAATTAGCTAACATGAACTAATAATGAGCAACATATTCTTTTATTAATCTTTGCTAATAGTTTGTTAATTAGTTAATGCCAATGCAATTGTTCATTGTGCTGTTTAAGTGTTACCTAGTAACTTGTTTTGAACATGTAAACTCAATCTGTGATGTTAAAATAAAAATAACAGAAACTATTCTTAAACTTGATCAAATCAAGGGAGTACAGAGTAAGAGAGAGCAAGAGAGAGAGGAGTGCATTCCTCTGAAAAATCAAAGAGAGAAAGCAGAACATTTGAGCTTGTAGTGAATCACATGGCAGGCAGCAGTCCATAGCAATGGAACACAGAGTCATTCATGAGAACACTGCATACATTATAACAAATAAGGAACCTTTTGTGTGGGCATCTCAAAATTCATCTATTAATCTTTAGGCAATGGATCAAAACACTGTTAAAAAACTGATAACACCCTGGGGGCATGTCCTACCACCAGATCAAATGATAGGCAACAAATTTTACTTCACACTGCCCAAGTATTGTACAATAATATCTCTGTACAGCTAAAATCAACCATTTTATATACTCAGTGTATTTTTAAAACCATTGTCATCATTTTGTTTAAAAAAATAGTGGACAACTAGCAGTTCGGGGAGTTGAGTACCAACTTTTACTTTTGGGAAAGTTTAGAACTCCGCCACAAAGCATAGAAATCCAAATGCTCCTTCATTCTAGAATCCATTGAATTGTTCAGAGGTTCTCCTAAAATTCTGTGACTTATTTACACTAGGTCTTATTTGTTACATTTGTTTAGTTATGTCAATTAACATCTAGTCGTGCTTAACGGTGACTAGGTACAACCTAGATAGAAAAACACATTTCTGAGTCTAGTCTTTTGGATACATTTTTATACTTCAATACTTCAATGTGTTGGGCCTCCTGTGGTCTTCTGGAGGAGAGCTGTTTCTTCTCAGCAGAAGCACAACTATCACCTGCTACAACCAAAACAAGCTTTTGTCTTTGAGCTGAGAACCAACCAAAAAACGCTATGAGTGCTGTTTTCTTTCTTATATTTCATTTGCACAGTCAATGGATGAAGTGAAACATACTAGACTGCGGTCCAGATCCAAACCCAAGATTGATTCTGTCCCAACCACAAACCATTCCTGATAATATAACTACAAACAAAGTGTTTCCTTCACACAGAACAAGCAGGACAAAGCTTAGCTTCTTTTGAAAGACCGTAGTGCACATAATTTTAAACCTAATCGGAAACCTAACCTTTCGCTGTGTGAAAGAGACATGAGATGCTTCTTTCTCTCTAATGATTATTTTGCCTGTAATAATATCAAAAATCACTGCACAGCTGCTGTCTTTAACTTATGTTTATGTTTTTTGCCAGATTTGTAAATCAGGTTTTAGCATAAGCACCATCTAAGTCACGTTCTGTCACTATATTTCATACTCGTTCCATTGTCTGATGACAAAAACAAAAAATATGTGAATGAGAACAGCTTGTTTATTCGGCTGTACTAAAATAAAGTATGTGAGCAAAGAGAATAAGATAGATGTGAAACAACTCTTAACTGCCGACACTTGACAGAAAAAACCTTTGCAATAATGTCATAGATATGCACAGCACGGGATGTCATCTTGTGACATTTAGTGACTTTTTAAGCAGATTTGAGCTATTTCCCATTTAAAACAGTTGGCAATACTGCTTTAGATGTGGTCAGAATAATGTAGAAAGATTTGTGATAGCTTAAATGTTGCCATGGTAACACGTCAAACTTTAAAACCACATTTTAAGTGTATTTGAGGTGCTTAACATTCTTAAAATTGCATAAAATTTGGCACACCCATTATAGTTGTCAGCCGTTAGATGTGGGCGAAATCTTAGATATGAGCATGTGGGGGGACGCTACTTTTGACTAAAGTGATGGGGTTAGTTTTGCCTACTGTCACCAAACATGGTACATGTATTGTTCTCATCAAGTCTGACAACTTTAAAAATTATATTAATTAGCCCTGCCCAACAGGAACTCATTAAATACTTATTTAGAATTACTTATTTAAATACTTAGCTTGGGGGATTTATGGTATTGTCACCAAGCTTGGCAATTTTTATTGAAGATGACATTGAAGATGCTAAATTGCATAGAGATTTTCAATATCTCAAATGGTGTTAGTGAAAGTGAAACTGACATGTCGACATGTCTGACATCCTTCGTAAGGAGTGAACACACACTGCAAGTCATGAACACACACACACCCGGAGCAGTGGGCAGCTATCCCTACAGCGCTCGGGGAGCAATCGGGGGTTAGGTGCCTTGCTCAAGGGCACTTCAGTTGCTACCTGCCGGCACTGGAATCAAACCAGCAACCTACTGATTACAAGTCCGACTCCTTAACCAGTAGACCACAAATGCCCCTGGCCAAAAAAAAAAAAAGCAAACAGGGCTTTTCAGTTGCTACCTGCCAGCGCTGGAATCGAACCAGCAACCTACTGATTACAAGTCCGACTCCTTAACCGGTAGACCACAACTGCCCCTGGCAAAAAAAACAAACAGGAATTGTTTCACAATTCTTTATTATGTCTCATTCATTAACATTAGTCAAAGAATTAGCTAACATGAACTAACAATAAGCAACATACTTTTTTACAGCATTTATTAGTTGTTGTAAGTTAATCCAAATACAAATATAGTTCCAAGCAGCAACGATGGGCCAAAGCACTACAGCACAGTCGCCACCTGGTTCTTTTTAGAAGACGGTGCATAGTTGTCACACGAATTTAACAGAAAATAACAGAGTATTTTAAAGTCTGTTTCAAGTCTTTTGTAAGTGACACACTTTTATTGCCAGTTGGTGGCACTATATCTGTGACTAATAATAGCCACATCATTGTGATCAGCCCACAACACCAAACATATTTCCCAAAATTGATATAAATCACTCAATGCATGCAAAAGATATGAGATAATTCTTGTTCCATAAATTTACATAAATTATTTGCATCGCCATGGCAACACTATTCAAGATATCAAGAATCCATTCACAATTTAGCATCTTCGATGTCTCTCCTTTATTCTGACCAAGTTTAAAGAGACTTGGGTAAATTTAAACTCTGTTTTAAGAGACGCAACCAGATGGCACAACCAGTATGACTGTGACTCACAATGCCACAACTACATCATCTGTCCTTACAACCAAACATACAGCTCAAGTTTGAACGAAATCACTCAATTCATGCAGCAGATATGAGCCTGTTTATATTTTTATGTTACTGTATTGTCTTGCCATGGCAACACCGTTCAAGATATCAAAAACCCCTTTGCAATTCAGCATCTTCAATGTCTTGGCATAATATTTGCCAAATTTGGTGACAATCCCATAAATCCTATAGGAGGAGTATTTTAAAATTCAGAGCCTGGAATTGTCAAAAAATCCACATTCAATCTAAAATAGCCGATTCCTGTTGGACAGAGCTATTGAATATTACTTTGAAAGTTGTCCGGCTTGATGAGAACAATACATGTACCAAGTTTAGTGACTGTAGGCAAAACTTACCATACTACATTAGTCAAAAGGGTGTGCTTCAGAACCCCACCACCACATCCATGTCTAAGCTTTTGCCCATGTCTAATGTGATGTGTGTCCCAAATTTCATGTCATTTCAAGCATGTTAAGCAAACACTATACAAAAACATTGAACTGGTAGCTGCTCCTAGAAATGCAGGGATAGTTTTAAATGTGCTTCTATAATAATTCCTACTAGCCTCACCCGTCTTCCTGCACTGGCACCTGTAGATAGGCAGTTATAAAACAGGTGGGGAGGGGGAGTGAGTCATCGTGATAATGACCACATTAGGTCAATTGAATTTTACTCAACTGAACTTAGAACCAATTTTTTTCAAATCATTTGAGTAGTCTCAACTCATTAAGACTTACATGGTAGAAGCAGCTCAATACCCCCATAGGAGTGGGTTAATATTGCATTTTGGGTAATATATTAGTCATAACTTCCAGGCCTAAATATATATTTAAATCTGTACTTTCTCATTATTTTTTTGGGTTCTGCTCTATTGTTGTGCATTTTGTGTATTTGAATATACATGTATATATATGTGCATATAATATGTATTTTTATATTTGGCACTGTGGTTTGTTGATGTCAGGGATTTTCCTGGGTCAAAATTGGTCTTCGGTGGTGGCTGACTGGCATGGTTGTTCACACACAGTAAAGAGTACCCTAGTAGTAATATTAACAAGTAGCATTAAAAAACGTAGCGTTAAAAGGTGTTTTTTTTTTTTACCATATACAGTTTAATAAAATTAGCAGCTAGCTAGCAACAGCTTGCTTTGTGCTTTGATCTAGTTTCATCTTACTCCAGTTTAACTTTAAATTATTTTATAGCTAATTTACTACACATTGTCATAGGCCTATAAATACTGTGCATTATTAAGGCTAAATTTTACTAACCACTCTTGCTAAATGGGGTAAGCACACTTACGTTCTCATTTCAGATGTGTATGTTCTTCTGAGTAATGATTTGTTATACACCGATTCGGATACTGACGGGCAGACCAATTGCTTTAACAATTCACAAATGAATCGGCTCAAAGGAGTCATTAGGTCGCTAATCGGACTTTAGCGGACGTGTTGTGTGGGAATCCCGGCTTTTTTTCTGCTTTGTTGTTTTTTTTCATAAATCGATACTATGGTCAGTCCCCACCTGGCTGTGTAAATTTTAGAAATGATTAACCAATGAAAAGTGTTGAAAATAGCTTGGGACTGTCTAAGACTCCACCTCTTCTTCACTCTGCGAGAGACTTGCAGCATTACTTCTCATTTATTCTCAAGACTGAAAGTCGCAACGATTAAGAAATCCTCGTCGAGCAACATGTTATCTAAAGTAAATGTCCTCAAAACACTGGTTATTCATGATTCAAATACGTGTATCAGTTATATGCCAAACAGTTTTAAAAATTGTTTTAAACTGTTTGTGTGCAGATTAATTTCCGCCTATTTCTAGTCATTTTATTTTGATATTGCATCACTCATAGCTCTTAAACGTTTACAATAGAGTTTAGGAAGATGTATGTTACCACAATCATTAGCTCTGATTAGCTCTTAAAGCCTTGTCTCTTGTCAAAAGGTTCAACGCGACCGCAGACTTTGATAAACATGGCATCTGTGTCCGTACCATTCTTATCAATAAGAGCGTAAACTCGTAATCTCTTGTAAACTCGTAATCTCTCTCCGTAATCTCTGATATTTCCGATTAAACGTACTTTTGGGAAAATGTTGTGTTAATGTTGGTACACAACAGTATATGATAGCAATATAAGGTGTAATACCAACTTTAACGACAGAATGTTTAATAACTTTAAAAATACACCGTTTTTTTTATTTCCTGAAAAATGATGATTTTGGAGATACGCGGATTCCGTCCGACAGTGACGATATGTGATGGACATTGGTTATGATCATCTTTAGTGTCTAATCTGAAGGAATCTTGAGTAAATCAGCTTCATATTTAACAAGGCATACGCAAAATGCGTGAACAGGAAACAACGAGACCTGTTTAGCAGAAAACGGAAGTCTGTTGCGCATATACCCCATTGCTGATCAAATAAGGCTTCGGCGGGACCAAAAATCATTTTGGCGACCGCCAAAAAATTTTAAATGTAGAAAAAAACCAGGATGTGCATGTTTTTTTGGGTTTATATTTGTTTCTGTACCATTATTGAAAACCTTGAACCTTTCGCTTGATCCTTCTCTAGATTATAAAACCACATTATAAAGGGTTTGGCCATTTTGCTTTGATGTTAGTGGTTGACTAATGTCTAGTCATATGACATTCATTGAGACATTGTTCGGGGGTATTTAACTTGTTTTTAAGGGTAGGAAGGAATAAAGGTAAGGAAAAAATCTGTTTGGAGCTGCAATGTTTTGGGTATTTTTGAAATCACTCTGCCAGTGTTCAGAGATTTCACTTTTTTTTATTGTCTTTACACCTTTAAACTGCCACCTTTGTACTGTAATGTACCTAATGAACTGTACAGTAGCAATTTGACTACTTGGTGCAGAACAAGTACCTGACCACTTGCCAGTTACTTCTGCATACTGTATCTCTACTAGCTTGCAAAACCCTTTTTTAATGGTGATGGCTGATGGCTCTTGCTTGAGGTTTGTGAGTAGTTTAGTACTTAACAAGAATTTCTTTTTCTAATTAAAGCTTACAACTAACTTAAGCATCTACCCAAGGCTCGTCATTCATCTGTCTGGGGTTTTGTTGGTAAATGGTCCTTAATGCTACTGAAAAATGTTAAATAAGTAGCGTTACTGCTTGCATTTCAATTGTTCCCCACACTCCTGAACCATATACATTTACAAAAATATAGGTACAACAGAAAAACCATTTTGGGCTGTATGTTTAAAGGTTAAAGAACCTTTAACATCTGCAGAAACCTTTTTGCTTCACAAAAGGGTCTTTGTAGCGAAAAAAGGTTCTTTAGATTATAAAAAGTAAGAAAGAAATGGTTCTTTAAAAAACTTTTGACTGAATAGT
>JAZGTK010017578.1:0-12221 GCA_036877625.1 Ambastaia sidthimunki
AGTTACGTAACATCAGCATAGCAACCTGTCATTAGTATCTCAAAACAAATATCCACTAAAAATATTTGCACATGAATTTTCCATCATAGTGATGTCTGAGGATGATAAGTGTGTGTGTGTTATTGTGTGTTGAGAGCAGGTGAATCACTGTCACATTTCTGAAGAGATTCTCATCAAACTTTCTATTCTTGTGAGGAAACGTTCCCACGATCAGACAGCTGGGTCGGACAGTCTCCGGCATGCGCCGCTTTCAGTGTCAGGTACGCATATCACAAGCTAGTCAAGTGTACAACCCTTTCATAAGTGCTGTCAACACAACTACTGTTGTTACTTTATTGTCTTTCATTTTAAACAAGGGAAACTACATTCTTTATTGCTTTTTACAGAATCCCTCCTCTTAAAAAAGACGTGTGTGAACGTCACGTTTTGCATCAGTTCTTGCAGAAATCTTTGTTTTTGAATTGCGTCTGAACCTCACAACCCACAGGACAAAAAACATCACAAATGACCTTCAGAATATTTCAATTTTTCTCCTGGGCAGCAATAAGGTGAAGCAAAAAACAGAGACTTTTTTTCTGAGGTCTCCAGTGTCTGGGAAGTTTCTCCTGAGAAAAGGCCTCAGTAATCTCACATTTCAGCATTATCTCAAACTGTGCTCAGATTTGCTCAGACCAGTTTATGATCCTTCTTTTTAACACTTAAATGGTACTGATATCTGAGAGCCATAAACGAGCCACCTCTGAGAAATAAGATTTTCCTCTGGGAAAAAAAGTCAATTAAAAGGACAGGAAAACTTCAGTCCTAAAATTAAGTCTCTTGTGATGTCACTTGAATGTAGCAGCGTTTGTCTGTGAGTTTTGGGGGTTTGTAGTGGGATATAGTTCTCACACATTTGTTTAGTGAGCATCACAAAACTTTATTTACTAATGAATGTAAATAAATGTAACAAAATGGAATAAATGAAGGAAATTACAACCTTGCTTAAGTAAATAAATCTCGTAATGTCCTGAAGACATTTGTTTCATTGCACATTGTACAATACATCAGATTCAAGCATTCCAGAGAGTTGTAAATGTATTAATAAAGACAATAAACGGTACAAACTAAACTGAAAGTACCCAGAAATAAACTATCTATAAATTTAACAAAATAAAGGAGTTAGTTAGAATAGCAACAATTACACAATCAAGACACTGTATTGTTGTATTTTCTGCTGAAATCAAGTTACAAGTTCAATCTAGTTCTTGTGCTTTTGACATGTGAGACGGTTTCTGCACAAACCCCTTCAGTGGCTTCCACTCACTATTGTTTAAAACATCTATCAACGTCTAAATCATGTTAATTGTAGGGAGGGGTGGGTCTGTATACTGTAATTTAAAAGGAATACGTGCTTTATTTAGAGAAAATGGTGGTTAGGGGGCAAACGTAAAGTACGCAAGGCTCTGTCTGCTGATTGGCTGCGTTTGTGCGAAGATCTCAGGCCTTTCCATTGGTGCTGACCGTGCGCTGTGATGTGGTGGACCGCGCGGGGTCGATGTGGGTCTAGAATCGACCCTGATGAGAGGTTGTGCTGTGTTCTCTGACCCAGACCATAACACAGCCGGAAGAAAATTACAGCCTTGCCGGAATGTTGCAGTTGTTATTATTTTTCCGTCTTATAAAACGCTGGAAGATGTTTCTGTCGTGCTCGAAAATGGGACGTTTATAAGCATCGGGATTCAACTGGAGAAAAGCTTAGCGAGTCAGACATGTTAGCGTAAAAGCTATGCTAACGGCGGTCTGCTTCGATTTGAGACACAAGCGTTTCACACAGAGACGATCCACAGAGGTCAGGGTTCGATTCCCAGGATGCTACATCACAGATACTGATTTTAATTCAATTTAATTCAATTTTAATGTAATTTTTTTTCAACTGAAATTTATAATGGCCGACTCCTCTGTATTGCTGAGGCTAATTGTACAGCTAGCATTTCATACATCCTGAGCAAAATGATAGAATAACATTTTATATTAAAGTTATTGCATAACTCAGAAATTATGAAGTGTTTAATTTGTCTGGAGAAAATCATTTAAACCATCTTAAATGAGTGTTTCTACCTCTGTAATAAAATGAATAATGTGATGTTTGAGGGCTGTAAGACTGTAATAGTACTAGTTCCTATTATCTTTATTTAGTTCCAAAGTTCCTACTTTCAAAATGTCAAAGTTCCTAATATTTCTATAGTTGAATAAACAGGTAAATAAATCTAATAGAGGCTCATGAGCTCAACAGTCTGACCATGAAGGTTAGTGGTCAAAATGTGGTTTGGCTGTGGAAGCCCAACATCTGGGAAATCTCTCTCTCTCTCTCTCTCTCTCTCTCTCTCTCTCTGTTTCAGTTTTAAGGTGCTTTATTGGCATGACAAATACTTGAACACATTTACAGCAGAGAAAGAGAAATACAGCTGTCAAATCAACAATCACAGTGCAAAATAAAATATATGTACATCTTTCTTCCTTTTTGTTTCTCAATATAATTCAGTTCAAATTCAGCTTTAATTCTGTGTGTTTTCCCAGAATGTTTATCTTCAAAACTTTGCTTTTGGAGTATTTACAACTTAGTTAAACTTCAATAACATTAAAATGGGCTTGTTTCCATTATTGACACATTTTTAAGCATTTAATGATTATTATATTGCTTCTCACACACAAGCTGATTTAATTAAAATAACTAGTTAAATGCGTAATGATGAAACTGCATGTGTAGTTACTGAAAGTGGTTCATTGTGTTTGTCAGATATGCAGATGGAGAGTCACTGACTGAAGCTTCAGGACCCTCACAGACGACACCAGCAGCTCCAGGGGTCTTCAGAGACTGAAAGAACATCATCACAGATACTGATCTCAATCTTCTGACAATCTAATAGTGCCAGCAGGCCTCCAGATAACATCACATCTACAGGATCAAAGCAGATCAGACACAGCCTGAGGGGTGATCTCACACACACACACACACACACACACACACACACACACACACTCACACACACACACACACACACACACACACACAACACACACAAACACACACACACACACACACAGAGACATACACACACAACACACACATAGACTAATGATAAACAGTATAACTTAACCCTAACCCACACTGTAACTCTAATACTAACAGAAAACTTTCAGCCTTCAAAAAAACCCTTTGTTTTCTATATTTGTATAGTGTTCTTACAAGTAGAGCTTTTGCTCTGATGTGTCAGATTTTGCGGACGTTTGAATACAAATATTATTGACCCCAATAATAAAACCACTGTCACGTGTCTTTTAGTAGCTAGTGGTTTATTTTATAAACAGCAATATTTTTGCTGATATTTTTGGTTGTTTACAGTAAGCAATTCATCTGCATTTATCAGCAATTCATCTGCAAACACACTCATCCAATCAGATTTCAGACACAGAACTATGTGTGCATTTCTGGTATGACATGTTTGGAAGAGGTGAGCTGAGGACAACGGTTAAAACAAAAACAAAAGGTTTACGTGAATGTGTGTTGAATCTGTGGGCGTTGCAACAAGTTGCTTCCCATCTTCACGCCAAACAACCTAGTCTCAGCATCACAAAATCTCACCCTGTTACCTTTTACCCTATTACCCCACATCACACATTAGAACTGCCCCAACCAGAAAACCCTTCCACCCCCTGAAACATAATCCTTCTATACACCCTCATCTGTTACCCTCACGACTTCACCTGCCCCTTTCAGTGACCCTGGTTACCCTCATGAGCTATTCTGTTACCTGCCCATTGAGTGCCGAGTTTCACTTGAGGGCGAGTGTTTAACGTGTTGCTCTTTCATAGCTCAGGAGACTTAATGGAGATCTCATCATGTTTCATTTTTAAGTATCGATTTCATCTCAGATGTTTCTCCTAGAAGACATAAAAATAGACACAAATAAAGCAGTTGTAAAAGTAAAGAGATTATATTGTATTTGAGACATTGTTGAGATCTCTTCTGAAATTCTAAATGAGACACGTGAGATTACTGTGGCCCTTTCTAAGAAGAAGCATCTGAAATGCAAACTCCATTTGCTCTCCATTTAATCTAATTTCTCTAATAGATAAGCTATTGAGATATTAAAGAGATCTCATTTAAAAGCTTAAGAGAGAATTCCTGGTCTTGGTCTCCTGGTAGTAAATTAGTAAAATTGTGTCATATAAGATCCAAATAAAATGTTAAAAATTGCACACAGGAAATCCATAAAGACACAACACACCTGTGGAGCAGCACAGGCCTTAGTCAGGCTTAAACCATCAAGATCAGAAGATCAGAAGTCATTATCATTATTGTGTCTAATCTCCCTTGTTGGTTTTAGTGGCATCAGTTTGCATAACTCAGAAATCTGTACTGAATCTGTCTGGATTATTGTGTTGATTTATAACACTCTGTCTAGACTGAAACTTTAACTTGGATTATAAACAAAAAGATGAGACTTGACACAAAATAAAACTTTGACTGTTGAATCACTTTGCAGCTGTAGGCTTTATACTAACCAACGTAAATATAGCATATTCGTGAAGTACCCTTCCCTCATAAAAGACACATTTATAGATGTGGGGTAGACCCCAGGACGGGGGGTTTCATTAAAAACCCTTTTTTGTGGAGTCTATTTTGGGAGATTCTCCTGATGTGGGTTGGATTTTGCTATTTTTGCTTTACCCTTGAATTTTCTCCAGCCGGGGAAGTATGGCTAACCCCTCTGTAATACCCCAGCCCAACTGTAGCATAATTACTGTACTTTGAGCATAATTATGTATAAATTGCTACTGTAGATTCTTTGGCTGTTATAATAACTACAGATTGGCAGGAGTGAGGGGTCAGATGCCCACAACTTCAGCCCAGAAAAAGCATCTGTCTCCCCGGGTTATTTTGGACTCTAGCTGGTGGTACGTGACTGTATTGGAGACGAGGTCCAGGACGCACTTCAGTTATGGTGGGAGCACACAAATTACTCAGACTGTTAACCTGCAGTTCTGTGGTAAGAAGATGGAGAGGAAATTGTAAAGGAAACAGATGGAAAAATATAGAGACAGCAGAATGAACAGAGAGACTTTCACCTGCCAATGAACGATCATTCCCAATGGAACATCGAATAATGGAATTATAAACATAATGATACACGATGGAATTGTGAAATTCAGCCAATCAGTTCTGAATGTAAATTTCTGCTGCATCTGTGTGAAACTGTTATTGTGTTTCCACTTGTGATCATAAAGGTTCCAGAAAAGGTTTTACAGGCTGACACCAAAGGAGAACCTCATTAAGCTCTTTAGATCTTCAGAAAACCATCTATGTAGTGAAGCTTAATGGAATGCAGCCGATTTTCATCTGTTATTTCAGTGATCTAAAGATTCTGTCCCAAATCATTCTGTTGAACCAATGAGAAAACCATTAAAAAATCTGTTTTTAGGAAGAGAGTTTGAAGTTCTTACAGCGATGCCATAGAAAAATAATTTTTGGTTCTATTTTTAAAGACTCTTTCAAAGGCGTTTAAAAGAACAATTTCTTGCTTTTTGTAGTTTAAACAACTTTTTCCACTACAAAGATTCTTTTGTGCAACAGAAAGTTTCTTTAAATGTTGATGGTTTTAAAGGAACCATACAGCCTGACAAAGAACCTTTTAGGAACCTTCATTATTAAAAGTATCTAGGATTTATAGTTAATTTTAAACAAGAGCCACATTTCAGAATTTGATTGTTTGTCTATAATTTGAAAGCAGGGTGTCAGATGTGATAAAACCACTCAACAACTTATCAGATCTTCTCCAAACTGACCCAAAAGACGGGAACTGTCTCTGATGGCAAACACACACTCTTTACTCTTTCTGCAGAAATAGTCAGGCCTATTTTGAGGACTGGTTAGCTTGTGTGTTTCCACACGGGCCTGTTTGCAATCTTGTAGCCACAGTGGCTTTTTACATGATCACTAATTCACAAACGCGGTCGGGCAGGAATTCCTCCCCTGCTTTTGTGTTTTGCTGTTGCCATGCACATGTGCTAAAATATCACTGAGGTTCGTGAAAGAGTCGAAGAGAAAATAAATAAATAAGGAGCCCATAGAAAATCTGCTGAAAGAAACTATGCCGGACGACTTCCAAGGCTGCTTGCCTTTCCCAAACAGGAGGAGGAGAAGCCAGACTGTTTTCAGTAGCAGCACGTAGAAGCCAGAGACATTTTCGCGGACAGTGGCAGTGAATTAGGGGGTTTGACCCTGCGCTGCGCAGCTGCTGGACTGTTTAGAATTTCCATCAGAAGACTGACACCAAACACAGAATTTCCAACGCTGAGACTGTTCCAAAACCTATTGAGCTCACTACAAATGTAGCTGTCTACTAAGGCAGCAACCTAGCTGTATTTAAAGCTGTAATCAGTTTATTTTGCCGGTAACCTGCAATTTTACATTTCAAACAGAGATGGCGGTAGAGAGGCAAAAGTTACGGATTGCAGCTTTAAACATTACAGGTGAATGAAACTCTGTGTGGCATACAAATAACAAAAATAAATCATTTTTTTGAAACGGTGGTTTTGTGGCCATACAATGAATGTCAATGAGGGCCACTGTTGTTCGGTTACCAAAATACTTCAAAGCAAAGAAGCAAAAAAGTTACACAGGTTTGGGAAAACATGACAGGGGATTAAATGCTTTTAATGTTTGGTGAACTATCCCTTTAAAAGGCAGCATAATGTTTTTTAGGTAAATACACTAAGTAGGCCCTGACACATGTAAGGTAACAGACCCGTGTGGGCTTATTCTATTATCTAAAAATACATTATAGCACACAAACAGGTTTGTGTTGATCTTACCCACACTGTAATCCGAGTTGTGCGATCCTATAGGCTTTCGGGACCGGAAGTGGTCTACCCATGGAGAGGTAAACCTGACCTGAGGCTACTGGTATTGTGGCAGGAGGAAGATCCATCTCTGCTGGCTGATATCAGCCTGTTGTCTCAGGTTATGTATACTGGTGAGAAATCTTTGTTTAGCTGAAACCTCCCTCTGGTTATTGTGCCTGCAGTGTGTCTTCCACCGCAGGTTTATAGGTCAGATCTAACGTTTAACAAATCACAGAAATACTGGGAGATATATCAGATGTTAATGGTTGCTATGCATTCACATCAGCAAAGTTTGTCTGCGTGACTGAGTTTATTACATAACAACAGCTGGAGAACGGTGAGGGTTTCCACAACACACACACGCGCACACACACCGAAAACATGCTGGTGCACAGCTGCTTACCTGAGAGGAATTCTGCATGAACATTATCTGTGGAAAGCAACACTGAGACTCTGTACCGGCAGCTGAGCCAACTGCAAGAAGAAATTACAGAGATGATGTAAATGATAGCCTGACTTATGATAGCTTATGTTTTGTTGCTGGTGTAAAAGAATAACTAGCAACAAACATCACAAGTTGGAGACACATTCTTAATGGAAAAACCTGACAACATGAGTCTGGTGCTTGTGTGACAGGTGACATTTTATTGAGTTTAGTGCTGTTTAGTGATACAATGACCTGCAGAAAAACTGCTTAGTAGTTCTTTTCACATGATAAATTGTGTTTTCATATGTGTTTTTTATTTTCAAATGCTTTTTCAATTTCACTTCTGCTAGTTTCAGTAATGGTTTCAGTATTTAGTTTGATATTTCATCAGCACATTTTATTGTGAATAATTTATACCTCATATTGTTGTTTTTACAGCATTCTCCAGTAACTGTATTATTTTAGATTATGAAATCTTTTATTTTTGGCTAAACGTTATTATATATAAATTGTATCCCTCTCTATACCTTCAGTTAAATGTAAGTTGCTTTGTATAAAATCATTTTTAAATGAAAGAATATAAATATAAACAGAGAACAAATATTTAAAAGAAATAATGCAGGTTTTGTGGCTAGTATGATTAGCAAACATAATCGGTTAAATTTACACACAGTTAAAATTAGACACCTTTATTGTACATAGTGTACTGTATTAAAACAATGACTGTAACACTGAAACACCTCACTACCGAATGCTTTTCCTAGAAACACTGATGACGGTAATTACCGGAACTATTATCAAGTCATTAATGTCATAAAAGAAAAAACTCACCCGCCACATACCTGCTGGGATCAGCCTTTCTGCTTCCTGCTCGTCACGCACCGTGTGTCTCCACGTCTGAGACCTGCTTCCAATGACTTTGTCACCATAGAAACCGTTTCAAAACATACACACACACTGGAATGTCAGTGGGCAGGTAAATATGGAAACACTGGGCAAAACATCGACCTGACGTGCCTTTTCACACACTAACATTAAACTCTCCGTCACTGTTCACTTGCGAAACGCTTTTCAACCTGTCAGGTGATACTGAGAAAATTCCTGGAACAGACAGTAGATGCTCTGAGGACAGGGTCCAAATATTTGGAAGTTTCTAGGAGCAGCAATTAGGTTATGAGATTACAAATCTTGCTTAAAACAAAAGACATTGACAGTGTTTACATGTACAACAAAAACCCTAAAAACTCTCAAAAATGACCTTATAAAAACTTGACAGAATAAGAAAACTGAGACGTTCTCTGCACATATTGGGACATATTTAGTTTCTTGCATTTTTGGTTTCTAATAATGAGCTTTCATAATTTTTATTCCACAACATTCAATCATTGAATGAGCTAAAGGGTTACGCAGTTAAATTAATTAACTGGGTTAAAAACTGAATTGTGTCGCTAGAGGTTTGCTTGGCTTATAAAACAAATTCTGCTACAGTTGTGCGTGTGAACACGCTTCACACTGCAAAAGTATTCCTGATTTCTGACATGAGTTGACAACGAAATGTTTCACCAAACAGTGAAATACGACGAAACCCGTCACCTCCAGCTCAGTGATGCTTTCTCCACCTGCAACACATAATTTACAGCTTTTAGTTTCAAGCCAATAATTAAAGCTCATTTTGGCTAGTTTTCTTTGTGTCCCTCAGGCCACACACAAAATCTCTGCACGTCACTGTAAATTATAGAGTAAGGCGCTAGTTCTGCACAATTAAAATCTTTCACACACTTTTATGTCATGTTTAAAGGATAGTTTCTTCCGGTCCAGTTACAACAAACCCTTTTTCATTGATTCATTAACTGCTTATCTTTTGTAACAGCAGGTGAAAGAATTCCTTGGGTTTCATCACAGGGCCCCGCCGCGCCCAATCAAAGGGGATAACTATCTTTTGACGTCACATTAGACGCTGTGGGCCTCCCCCGGGCGATCGCATAACCAGGGCTTCCCTCACTGAACCGGTGTTGCTAGGTAGCAAGGTTCCATGTTGAAACAAAACACGGGGGTTCCGTGCGACGTTCCTTTGTGTGATCGGGTGAAATGCCACGCTGGCCGACATGATGAAACAAACCTAATCTCTTCCAGTTTCATAACAGTCTGAAATTACAGTCTGTAAACCTCATTCACATGAGGGTTTATTACCCCGTGGGTTTATCATATTCAGACTTGCTGACACGAACGTTTCCAGCCTGTTTTCACTTCATGCACAGTGGAAATTAAATTAAACCTCAGAAAACTGCAATACAGCCTCGAGTTTTACATTAAATGCACCTGTTTTGGAAACTGAGTGTCATAAATGTGAATTTGATTGGACTTGGAGGGAATTTTCAAACAAAGTCCAAAAATCTGACACCACTTGCCATTTTTATTTAATTCAAAACACGTAATATAACTTTTCCGAGAGATCAGGAATAACAATTAAGAAATGTTATCAATACAAAGTAGCTTACATTTCATGAATGACCTAAAAATAGTGCAGAATATAGTTGCTATTTTGTCCTCATTTTTTTTAAATACTTCAAAGTCCTGAAATGTTGTTTATTTGCAGATTTAAATGATAAAGTCGTTCTGTGTCGTCACTCTGATTTGTATCTCAAATCAAACTAAGCACTAAGCGTCACAGAGGAATAATAGCCAGTTAGTTACGGCCAGTAACTAGCGGTTTATCCTGTTGGTTTTGCATTCCTGTGGTTTTCTACGTACATCAGTGCGTGTAAATGCTGTGAGAAGCGGCTGTGAGTTTTGTGCTGGTATGAATGGAAGCTCTCAGTGTACATGTGCTGTGTGTCATTCAACTGCTTGAACATTCTGACCTGTGGACAAAAGCCTCGTCTCTTATACTGCTACAAAAACTGGATTAGCTTGTGGAAGTGCGAGTGTTTGGTTATTCAAGAACACTTAACAGTAAGCCATTACAGTATTGTGTAATTACCCTATTTTGTAATACAATTTTGTAATACAATTTAGTAAATGGTACAACAACTAAAGCAACAAGTATGAAAAGAGATAGACAGACAGAAAAACATAAAAATGGTTATAAATAAACATAAAATCTATTTCGTAACATAAAATCATTTCGGAATATTTCAGAACACACTTTCTTACCAAAGTGATTCCTTCAACATTCCCTTTCCGGATTAACCGAAACTCTGGACATTGAATTCCACCTCCACACCAGGGAATGTTTCTCAGCCCTGTCGATCAACGCCTGGAAAAATCAACCTCAAAACGTGGGTGTAATTTCAGAGATGCCAACCAGCACCCATTTTACAGTTTCATGATACGTGATAGTGACATGATTGTGTGTTTGTACATCTGCATGTTTAGTTCACAATAAACGTTACACACTTGTGTATAAACACTACAGTATATTTCTACTCTATATGGACTAATTAATAATTAATATACATGCAGCTTTTATGATCTTATTAATATGACTTTATGAAAACCCATTTTGATAAAACACAGAAATCACACCACAAAGCTGTTCATTAAAAATAGTAAAACAGAAATTAAAAATGGTGGCCAATAACATACACAGTTTTTTATATATTCATATGAACATAAAACCTATACAATTCTGGTGTTGAGGAAAAAAACTTACCCACATACAGTAAAAAAAAAAACATCAAATAAAAATGACGTGAATGTAATCATGTGATAAATGTTCTGCTTTATTGTTTAGTAAGTTTTTACTAGCAGAGTAATTTTTACTAGAATTCACTTCTATTTTAGATGAGCAATAGTTTTACATTTATTACACTCAAGTTTTCTTAGCAAAGAGGTTTAAAATGTTCCTCACATACCAAACCTATTAAAACTTTTGATTTTATTAAGATTTTATTAAGATTTTTAAGTTATTTGAATTCTGAAAAATTTCAGACATATTAAGCCATTTATCAATGCCAGGAAAAACCGACAATCAAATCGTGGTTATAATGCTAAAATGTAAACCACTGCAGATCTGAAAAACTACATTGTATGTTCTTTTAAATGATTGTGCGGTTGAATTGTACACAACAGAGTCTATAGTACAAGACTAAAGGCACTGCCAGGAAAAAAGAAACGATTGTTAAAATAAATAAAGCTTTTTTGACATCTGACATGTGACGCGTTTGACACGCATGAGTCACGTTAAGAGCGTTCTGTCCATTTAAAAACTGGAACATCGTGTCCAAATGAATGGATGAGTAAATTCAATAGACTGTCGTTTTATTGTCCCGGAAAACCAGCTGGGACGATCCCATGGAGCAAATCTGACAAACTAGTCAAGCAACGGAAAACGACAAATTCCCACATACAGAAGATTTTAGCACAGCTGTGTGAACTCAGCTAGACACTGACACGAAGCGTGCGGATGCATCTACACATCTACATAAAGCATGTGCTGTTTGTTTAGATACACCTTGTTCAGAACCTGTGAGCACATGTAAGCGGAGACGCCACAGAAAAAAATGCCATTGTTGTTTCTTCTAGGAACTTGGTGCATTATGGTTTTCCAGTAGGTGAGATCAGTGCAGGTATTTTTATAACAAAGGAGCCGTTGTATTGCTCATGCAAAGTAGATTTGGGTTTAGAGAATATTGTTTTTTTTAGATATATTTAGATATAAAAAAAGGGTTCACTCAATAAGGCTGGTGTCCCGGAACCTGAGACTGTACCACCACTGTTGACATCAGCCATTGAAACACAGCAGCAAACATGAGAACAGGTTGAGGATTTGTAAACAGATGCTTTATGGTGTTTGCAGTACAGATAGTGCATTATGGGTCTGAGAGATACAGGAATATTTGGAGGAATACAATGTCAAATTTCAGCTCTGTGGCATGCAGGACCACGGTAAAAATGTTCATCTTTACAG
>JAZGTK010017579.1:0-12220 GCA_036877625.1 Ambastaia sidthimunki
TGACATGCGTCATCCACATACTACATATTAACTTAAATGCTCCACAGCTTTATGAAATCTGAATGTAGATGTTGAACATAGAATATCACACAGACGGTTCTCTGAGATCTTAACCTCTGTCCAGTCCCGTCCAGTTCTCTATTTATAACATTTAACCCATTGTACTGACAGCGTGAGTGGGCCTCTGCCCCTCAGCTCAGAGTAATCAGTCACAAGCTGACAATCAGAGTGGGGTGAGAGGTTAGACTGGCTGCCAGAAGCCATGTATATTTCATTTGATTAAACATCTTCTGTTCACATGTATAGCAGATTATGCAATCACTACGCAAATGTGCATGACGGAAAGCAGTCTGTAATATCACCAGAACTGTTAGTTCAAGGGTTTAAACAAACAGTGATCCTCTAAAAAACATCAGTTAATTAAAATCGATGACACAATGGTTAATTTAACAGCAAATAGTTTGGGGAATTTGTTTCATCTTGTGTGTTTATACACACAAAATCAATGTTTGAATAATTAATGGTATACAACACAGTCAAGTGGGACATTTTTGGTGTTTTTTTTTTTAAAGGAAATTGTATTTTAAAGGATTATGGACATAGTGTAATCTGGATTACTGTCATGTGCGTCAATGTCCTTTTAGAAAGCTCTGTGTTCACAGCCATTTAAAACCATTTAAAACACTAAAACCATTTCAGCTATAGTGTAGAATAAAAGTAATATTTAGACATTACAGTAATTTGACCTAAAATGTAAGGGCTACTTAAAAATGCAACTTTAAAAACTAAGTATCTATATCCTCTTAATTATCTTAAATAGTCCACTAATTTTTAGCATGTAGGAACTTTGTAAATTAAAACAACTAGCCTAAAACTACAACTACTAAATAGAGGAATTAGAAAAAAAGGGAAACTTCCATTAAGTATAACATAAAATGACTTAGCTGCAGTCTGAGCCGACCTCCATTAATGTAATTGTAGTTCTTCAACAAGGTTAGTCTAATCCTTTGTTTATAATTCAGTCAGCCACTAGGATTAAGCATTTTAATCGTTTTTTTTCTGCATATTTCAATTTCACATGTCCATATATCATGCAATGACCAGCATCTTGGTGTGGTGATTGGAGCCAGTTGGCATGTTCGATGTTACAGTGTATGGTGATTCTAAACAGCAACACAAACTTAATCTAAGTATGGACACAATTTTTTTTATTTTTATTCCACCATCTTCCATAACGTATTAGAATAAAACAAACTATATTCGGACAGAACATGCTTGTAAAAAAAATTGTGCTAGATTCTAGATGATTTTAAACACAACTAATTAGAACTGTGTTCATGCAAACAAATGCATCCTTCGCAACTGAAATACAAGACAACTTTCAACCCACAGCAGGGCTTTTTAAAGCTCATTTTAGTACATTTCTAAGATGGGAGTTTGTCCATGATTGCTTAGTTAAACATGAACATCACAAACTAATACTTTTACCACCAAGGATTACATGCTGATCTTGTGTCTCATGATTTCAAATCAGAACAGCAAAACTTTGATCCTAGGGGAACCAGTCCAGTGAGGAGGAGGGATTAGGGATGTGACGTACAGTCTCTGCTTCACCAGTGTAAGGCATTAAAACCATATTATTTTCAATGAATGAATGGACTGCAAAAACAGCATGTAAAGCAGCGGATTACCAGTGAAAAAAACAACCGAAAACAACAAGTCCCACAGGAAACACAGTAGATCTAAGTGCATGCGGTATTATGCAGTAATGCACGTCATCATGTGACGTCAACAGTTATTTATTATTCTGTTGCATGAAGTGTTTCTTATGATGCATTTGGCCTTAATTGTTTGAATGTCTTTTTCACCTCACAGAGTTTTACGCATTTAATTACACATTAAAGAATGAGAATTTTGGTAGGTGTATTTATACTTTTGCCACATGCAATAGTCTTGAAATATGTTAATTGCACGTTCCACGCATTTGGTGCACCCTGGGTCCGTTTATAAGCGTAAAAGGCACGTGTGTGGGAAAACAATTAGATGTGTTTAAAAAATTAGATGTTTTGATAAACAGTTAACATAGCATGAAAAGACTCTACAATTTAAACTCCAAAGACTCATTTCTGAGGGTTTAGCATCTCTTTTTACTAGCCATTTTTGTGACTCAGGCTTTATTCGTTAAACTTAATTTCCTAGTTTTAGTGAGTTAAATGATAGTATGTATGAATAACCGGGGACATCTTGTGGCTGGGTATAACATTATTTCTAACTTTTCTTTTGTTTACTCAAGTTTATGCGTGGACACGCTCAAATTTGGTCACTTTGTGACGGCACATCTTTTAAATTTTTATTTAAAATTTACTATCCTGCCTTCTTACACAACGACGTATTTTGGGGTTACGCATATTTCAGGTGTCATTATTATAACACCGATGTTTATTTTATACTACTTGTTAGTCTATAACTTCAATTAGTTTTTCGCTAAAAATGTGCCAAAAGCTTCAGGCATTCGCCAGATTCACCAAACAACACACTTTTCCGGGATTGTAGTTGGGCAATAGGACCGTTAGATGTCACTAACACACAATTATTGTTCTCCAAGTGACTCAAAACCTTCCGTCCAAGCCCGTTCGCACAGCAGATGGCGCTACTTCACCGTAACCAACATCACTGATCCCACTCGACGTTGACGGAAACAAACCATCCATCACTGTCAGTCAACGGCAAGAAAAACAATTCTTTAAAAATGGCAATTCGCACTCTTGTAACTGCTACCTTAAAAAGCTCACAGACAAATCTTCACAGTTTACGGCCAATCAATCTTTTCTGAAAATATGTCCATCTAGTTGTGGTCCTGGAAAGCGAGTTGTGGTGATTAATTTTACTTTTATTATATGAATTCTGTAAATTTAAAGAATTTAATTAAAACATCCAAATGTGTTAAAAATGACATCTGGTAATTGTATGAATAAACTGGTATTGTTTAGTGAATAAAATACTATTTCCGTCATAATAGTGTTAAAATGTTTTGCATTCGCCTTTTGGTTACTGCATGGAACAAACGTCATAAAAAACAGTGATGAAACAAATTAAACTCATTTAACCTTGATTTAATTACGTTGCAATTATTTCACTTTAGAGTAATAAATTACTTCACAGCCTACCAACCCTATACTGTGTAGGGGGTCGATTACACAATTACCGTCTTTATAAAATTGGTGTAATTTTTTCATTTCTGTCATTTGTTCCTCCTGAACAAAAACAGCAAAGGTATTATGAAAGGTGGGCAATCACAGTCGGACATTAAAATGATAATCTGCCTTAAAAATGTTATTGAAAAGGCGAACTATTAAAAAACAGAAACTTTCTAAAGAAATGTTGGGGGGGATCAATGATGAACGACATCAATGATGAACGACATTCTAGCGAAGTTTATAAACTCTTGAGGACGTGCATGTATTGGATCTTATCTCTTGGTGGGAATCTCAAATAACTATGCCAGACATCTTCCTCGGAGTCAGCATGCCTGTCAAGTTCGGTGACATAAGGTTTGTGGTCCTAAGCAGTTACTGAGCTCGCTCAATATTTTGAATTTATAAAGCAAAGCCCAGCCTTACGTTACTGGATAGGGGTTTGACGTGTTAAATTAGCATAAAAGACCCAGCTGGTTGGGGAACCACTTGAGGGGGCAGCAAACAGCGCGTCACATCCTTAGGAAAAAAAAGAGGAGAGATTTCAATGGAATCAACATGTAAGCGCATCTACATTTGGTGGCATCAACAAAAAGACACTTGGAGAGAAATGAAGACACTGCGCTACAGGTGAATCCATCCATTCGGGTTCATTTGGGTTCCACGAGTCCTACAATGACATCGTGAAGAAGAGAAAACAAGAACGTGAATTTTGACCTGACTATGAGTTTTGGAGTTGGCGTGCTCGCCCGAATGACGGGGAATGATACGATGAAACAACACTGGCTGACAGCAGTCACTAGAGAGGAAATGCACGCGCAACGAAGGACTGCCACGGCACGCGAAGGTAAAGCAGGAAAAGTTCGTCCGCGCGCTGAAGCTTGACTATTCGAAGAGTGCCGGACGACTCGCTTCTTTTAGAAGAATTGCACAATATAGAAGAAGAGTCACAGTCTTTAACTTAAATCGAGAAAAGTGCGAATCATGGCTACGGAGGGATCTGGTGGCTTGGCGCAAACCGCCGCCGTTAAATTGTCAGAGATGGGCGAGAAAACTAAACAGTTAGGCACTGCGATCCAGGACCCCGAACGGCAAAGGAGGATTATTTTAGTCATTGTGTGCGTGGCACTTTTGCTAGACAATATGCTTTACATGGTCATCGTCCCAATTGTACCAGATTACTTAGCGCGCTTAGAGAGCGAGTCAGAGCACGCGCACCGTACGGGTAATTCCTCGCTCAACAGAACGCACTATCAAGCGCAAAAGGAGAACTTTGATGTGCAGATCGGCGTGCTTTTTGCGTCCAAAGCCATTTTGCAGCTCCTTGTCAATCCGTTGACGGGAACATTCATAGACCGTGTCGGCTATGACATTCCACTTTTTATTGGACTTAGTATTATGTTCGTCTCCACTTGCATTTTTGCTTTTGCCGAAAACTATGCGACCCTGTTCGTGGCACGCAGTCTGCAGGGTCTTGGTTCGGCATTCGCAGACACTTCTGGAATTGCCATGATCGCAGACAAGTTCACGGAGGAGTCAGAGAGAAGTCGAGCGCTGGGTGTTGCCCTGGCTTTCATCTCATTCGGAAGCCTGGCGGCGCCCCCGTTTGGAGGGGTATTGTACGAGTTCGCAGGGAAACGTGTCCCGTTTATTGTGCTTGCTTGCATATGTTTAGCAGATGGTATATTGTGCATGACTGTCCTCAAACCCTTCTCCAGTAGGACTAGAGAAAATATGCCAGTTGGCACACCAATTTACAAACTTATGATTGATCCCTATATAGCCGTCGTGGCAGGAGCTTTGACAACATGTAATATCCCTCTAGCCTTTCTGGAGCCCACCATCGCTAACTGGATGGAGGAGAACATGAACTCATCCCAGTGGGAGATCGGGCTGACCTGGCTACCGGCCTTTTTCCCTCACATATTGGGTGTCTACATCACTGTCAAACTGGCCGCAAAGTATCCACATTTGCAGTGGTTTTATGGTGCGCTTGGCATGGTTATTATTGGTGCCAGCTCCTGTATTGTGCCGGCATGCAAAAACTTTGAGCAACTGATTATTCCGTTGTGTGGCATTTGCTTCGGTATTGCACTGGTAGACACAGCTTTATTACCCACACTTGCTTTCCTTGTAGACGTCCGTCACGTGTCTGTATATGGTAGTGTATACGCTATTGCAGACATCTCCTACTGTGTTGCCTACGCGTTAGGGCCCATTGTGGCTGGTAAAATAGTACACGACCTAGGTTTTGTGCAACTTAATCTGGGCATGGGTCTGGCGAACGTGCTTTACGCACCAGCTCTGCTTCTACTGCGCAACGTGTGTTTCATGAAACCGTCTCATTCCGAGAGAAACATGTTACTGGAGGAAGGAGCCACAGGTCTCTACGACACCATCAGAATGGAGGAACGCCAAAGAAAGAAGCACGGCTATAGTTCATCCGGCAACTGTGTGCCTATCGACGAAAACGGGACATTTGCGGGACAATCAAAGTCATTCTCCGAAGAGGAGACATCAGAACCAGAATACATATAGTCTTAGTCCTTTGTCCTAGTTCTATTACAATCATCTTTAAACTTCTACTTAATATAAATGTTTCATTACTTCATTAATTCATTTACATGTAATTTATTGTCCCGAGGAGATCCGCCGGTGAACAGCATACAATCTGAAATGATTTACTCAACTTACTTAAATGATGAACTCAATGAAATACATTTCCCCCAATACAACAAATGCAACCATTATCAATGACGAGTTTCACTGTGTAGTACTCCGCTGTTTTAAGTTTTATTCAGGGATATAAATATGGTGCAAACATATTAAATATGAAGATGCGTGTCTACGTATTGAATCGGCCTTTGTTAAAGTTATTCCGCCAATTTTGTGCTGTAACAAATAATATGCAAAATGTCACCCGACACCTTCATAGAAAAAAATGATGGAACTGGTGTGAATCCCGCCTTCAGTGTCTCTTTCACGTATTAAATGTTTAGGGTGTATTTCTGGAATGCATTACTGTATATTATGGAATATAATGTGTACATATGTGCATATAAAATGTACATAAATAAAGAAACATATATGTGAAAAAATGCAAAATGTTGTGATTTTTATGTGTCAGTTTATACAGCATGCATCTCTCAATTCGACTTTAAACAATTCCATTTACATATATAGAATTTGTTTTTAGAATTAAATTGAATTTCATTTAAACGTTTGTCTTGGAAAAGATAAATTATGGATGGTTAAAAATACAAAATACAAAAATATCAAAAATACAAACAGACGTAATCTACATCAAACCATTAAAAACGGTCTTTGTCGTTTTTAGTGAATTAAAAAATGAATAAACGAAACCAAACGTAATAAAGAAATAAGCAGGACCGCATTATAAATATAAAAGTGACCTATAAAGACGATTTCTGTTATGGTGAGCGAAATTATTGAAAAGGCTGTAGAAATAAAGGCTACTAAAACATTTAGTTTCAATCTAACCTTTCACAATAACGAAAAGGGTGTTTTTATCTTTTCTTGGGAAAAGAAGAAAACTGAACCTATATTAAAAATATATATTGCGCAGGATGGTTTCCAATAAACCTTGCCATACTTGGTTTTAGTTAAGTTATCGAGCGCTTTTGTGCAAGGAGTTTTTCTTCCTCTGACATCTAAAAAGGCGATCATAAATTTTTTTCAAGGACTCAACTTCAGATAAGTGAGGTGGGCTGGCAAGGTGAACATTAGGCTTCGGGCGAATGGCGTTTTGTGGGAGGAGTCTAAGACAAGGTGCCGCTCCTTCAGCATCATTCAGCATCCTTCGTAAGGAACATCTTCAGGAGCTCGTGGCTTGCAAATAAATGGGACTCAAGCATGCTGCCTAAGACAGGATAAAGTTAACGGTTACCAATAAGCCACGAAACAAACACTATGAATCTGGATAAACCCTTTTAGATACTCTACGACTCAACAATTATGAAATTTTGGTGAGTATTTTTTTTTACTTGACACTTTTTAGATTGTAGCAGAGATGAACAATGTAACTTTTAAAAATATTTATCAAGTAACAAAAACTGTGAACATGGACGAGATGTCTTCAACATTAGAATTAATGAATAATTTAAGGTGGACCATAGCTTGTCTATTTAACGTGCCTGAAATAAAGCTATGGATAAGAAATCGCAACGTGAAAGTATGTTAAAACTTGCAATGCAAAGCTTTCCTTATAACATCTGTCTATTTCAGAGAGGGAAACATTTCATTGGATTTTCGTCTCGCTTGACTGAACTCTGCACTTCTAAGGATGCCGGTTTTAAAAAAGGTACAATCAAGAGACGCAGAAGACCCTAGTGTAAGTAGTCTATTATTACTGTATTTATTTATATTATTACTGTATTTATTTATATTATTACTGTATATATTTGGATGTATACACTCACTATACATGTATACAGCTCACTAATAGACTTTTATGTCTAAAATATTTTGTCTGCATTTTAAAGGTAAATGAATTGTTATTTAAGGTTATGTTAGGTTATGTGGGTTTGATTTCCAGGGAACACACATACTAAACAAAATGTATAGCTTGAATACACTGGAAGTTGCTTTGGATAAAAGTGTCTACCAAATGCATCAATGTAAATGTAAAATCTGAATGATCATATATATTTATTACAATAAATGTTTATTTAGTTTAGCTGGTTGCATCACACTATAATGCCAAGGTCAGGGGTTTAATTACCAGATAAAAAGCTTAAATGCACTGTTGGTTTAGATAAAAGTGTCTGCCAAATGTAGATATGTTATTTTACATAATTTGGCAGAACTGGTGTTGTTTTACTCAACTAGACTTTCTGGTACATGAAGCATGAAGGATTTACCAGGACTCTATCAATAAGACAAGAGACCTCACAAATACTGCAAGTTTACAACCAAGAAAACAGATGCTATTGAAATATACACTGTTCCTGACATGCTAAAATATAAATGTATGAATTGCACCAAAGCTCTCCTCATTATCTGGGTCTAGGGCCTGCCCAAGCTCCCGGTTCCCCCCCTGCAGCAAACACTGGACATGTACCTAAGGTGCATGAGTCACCTTATACCAGAGGAACAGTTCAGAAAGACAAAGACTATTGTGGAGAAATTTGGAGCACCTGGTGGGGTGGGAGAGTTGCTTCAGAGAAAGCTATTGGAGAGAAGAGATCTTAAAGCCAATTGGGTAAGGACTCTGCAAAAATTGTTGAATGTAACTTTAAATGTTGAAGGAATAGTTCACCTAAAAACAATTCCAAACCGACTTATTTCTTCTGTGGAACACAAAAGAAGATATTTTGAGAAATATCTCAGTGGTTTTGGGTCCATACAATGGAAGTCAATGGGTGCCACTGTTTGGTTTCCAGCATATTTTAAAATATTTGAAGTAAAACTAAATATCTGAATGCAAAACAAGCAAAAGAAAAATCATACAGGTTTGAAATGACAAAGAAGAGTAAATGATGGAAGAATTTTAGTTTTTGGTTGAACTACCCCTTTAAATATCTTTGGATGTTATTTATTTGCTTATATATTCTCTTTCTTCAAGGTGTATGACTACTGGCTTGAAGATATGTATTTGAATAACAGGTTAGCGCTTCCTGTCAACTCCAGTCCTGTTATGGTCTTTTCCAAGCAGAACTTCAGGGACCAAAGTGATGCTCTCAGGTACTGAACTCTGGATACTATAGGGTGTGTCTCTTTCTTGATTGTTAATAAATGGAACGGATGTACACAAGAGTAGCTTAAAGCTTATATTGTCCACATTACCAGTTTAGGATACTTGCATAAGAATGTGAAAAGCTGTCAGGTCAATCATATGGCTGAGTAATTGGGGGTATCATTAACTAAATTAGTTGTATTTTCTATACGATATTTATTAATTTACATTTAGAAAGAAATCTGCATTTCATAATTCTTAGCAACAATATTGCATAAGTTTATTTGGAAAATATACCACAATACTTCTTACTTTAAAGACCAATTCTACTTAAAATATCAAAATCTATTTTAAAAATCGTATATTGTCGTTCAACAGATACGCTGCCCATCTCATTTCTGGTGTATTAGAGTATAAATCTCTCATTGATGGGTAGGTTACACTCCATGTTTTCAACTTCTGGCAATACAATAATTTCAAAACTTCATACAAAACAATAACAAAATGCTGTTTACTGCAGACATACCCTCCCTGTCGAATACGGTCGTGGGCAGCTGGCTGGGATGCCACTTTGTATGGAACAGTACTACAAAGTCTTCAGCTCCTATCGTCTACCAGGGCCAAAGTCTGACACTCTCGTGGCTCAGAGTAGTACTGTAATGCCTGAGCCAGAACATATTATAGTGGCTTGTAAGAATCAGGTAGGCACTGCTTCATCTATTAGTCAATTTAATTAGGTGTGATCCAAAAATATTATGCTTTTCTATCAAGTCATTAACAGCCAAGGCTTCTGTCAGATGCTAAGTGTTTTATTGATTTATGGAAGATAGCTGATAATCAATTATCTTTATGCCTCAGTTCATTCTAATTATGTTAAGGTTTGTCTAAAAAAATCATAAGCAAACTTTAAAGCACACTAGAATAAAAATAAGTCTAAAAAATAAGGTAGATGTTGGTATAAACTCTTAAGTCAAAAGACAATATAATTTCAGCATTATTCTTTGTTTGCAGTTTTTTGTCCTTGATGTGGTCATAAACTTCCGCCGGCTGAATGAAACAGATCTTTACACTCAGCTGGAGCGAATCAGAAAGATGGCAGACAGCGAGGAGGAGCGTCTACCTCCTATTGGCCTGCTCACATCAGACGGCCGAACGCAGTGGGCTGAAGCTCGCAGTGTACTGATCAAAGGTCAGACATCACTTAACCTCACCGATGCAACATGTATCTGTTCCCACACCTGCAATTTTACAAAAGTTTTCAGGTTGCCTGTGAGAAACTAAACAACTTCAGTTTATCTGGATACGTTTATCTCTCCCTTATAAATTCCCCTGATAAATCAGGACGTTCTATACAGGTTAATGGAACACACACACTTATAATGTAATACTATTTATTCGGGCACAGATTCTACCAACAGGGACTCTCTAGACATGATTGAGCGCTGTCTGTGTCTGGTGTGTTTGGACCACCCGTCTGGCACTGAACTGACTGACACCAACCGCGCTTCACTGATGCTCCACGGAGGGGGCAAGGAGAAGAACGGGGGCAACCGCTGGTACGACAAGCCCATGCAGGTAGAGAACACATGAGGGCCTTTAAACAAATAACAAAGCATGTGATTACAAGGATTAATGCTAATATTCACTTGTAATGGTCTCAGTTTGTAATAGGTGAAGATGGATGCTGTGGTGTCGTCTGTGAACACTCTCCTTTCGAGGGAATTGTGCTTGTGCAATGTTCAGAATATCTACTGAGATATATGTAAGCCAAAAAACTCTCTTTCTATAGAAATACAGTGCCCTGCATAAGTATTGTGACAGTAAAAAACAACTACTCTGTTTGCTGTGGAGTCACGAAATCTTCAATATGATATGAGGCAAAAGTACAGAATGTCACATTTTGTTATTTGACTTTTTCAACACATAAATGTTTAACCAGTTTAAAGGAACAGCAGTTTCATTTCTTTATCTAATGTGAGTATTGTTTCTAAGTGATCAGCTGTGTTCTGTTGTATTATTTGTTCATACATTAAAAGCAGGAATGTGTAGTATCAGGTCTGTTTATTGCTTCTGTCTGAGTCTTGCTTTCAGTCAGAACACACAAAAGCTAAGATAAAGACAAGGGAGCTGACTATGACAGAAAAGCAGGAAAAAAAGTCCAAAATATGTGCCATTCTGTATATTTGCCTCATATTCATCTTTTAAATCATAAAATATTTATTAACTCCACAGCAAACAAAGCAATTTTTTACTGCAGCACTATATATATACTATCTGTTTTTAAAGTAACACTTGACTACACAGAATGCATTTTTGACCTGGCACATGCAATAAATACATTTACTTCTGAAAGTATCTTTAATACTGTCGTACTGTATATGTTTTCTCACTAGAACAACCAAATAATTAGATAAAGTGAGATCAATAGATAAGCAAGTAAAGGCACAATGTGATGGTTTACATGTTGTCTCACAGGAGAGGCAGCCCTTCTAAGCTGGTGAGAGCAGCCAGCATGAGTGAGCTTCCTGCCCCCAGACGCCTGCGCTGGAAATGCTCACCAGAAATCCAAACTTTCCTCATGGCCTCAGCAGACAAATTACACAGGTAAGCCAGCAGGACATGTATTACAGCAGAGTCACAAATTCTATATAATCTAGGGGTGCCCAATCCTGTCCTGCAGAGTTTAGCTCCAACTGCCTCAACACACCTGCCTGGAAGTTTTGAATCTGCCTAGTAAGACCCTGATTAGCTGGTTCAGGTGTGTTTGATTAGGGTTGGAGCTAAACTCTGCAGGACACTTGCCCTCCCGGAACAGGATTGGACACCCCTAATCTAGCACATGTAATTCTGAAAGTACAGTTCTGGTATCAGATTGTGTTAATTTTTCTGTCTGTGTATTTTTTGAGGAGAATAATTCAATATTTGTCATAATTCAACAGTTAAAGAACAGCTGTAACTTGAATGTGCATTAAAATCTTTTGGTTTCTTACATTCCACTACTGATTTCTACAGGCTTGCTCAAAATTTGGACATGAATGTCCACAAATTCACCGGTTATGGCAAAGAGTTCATCAAGAGTCAGAAAATGAGCCCTGATGCTTATGTTCAAGTTGCCCTGCAGTTAGCATTCTACAGGTCTGATTTCTCTATAATCTATACAGTCTATAGGCTTGATTATTACTAGAGAAGCTTCATGCCTGACATTTGCCTATTAGGTGCCATGGACGGCTAGTGCCCACCTATGAGAGCGCATCAATACGCCGCTATCAAGAGGGACGAGTTGACAACATTCGCTCCTCCACACCTGAGGCCTTAGCATTTGTTAAAGCTA
>JAZGTK010017580.1:0-12220 GCA_036877625.1 Ambastaia sidthimunki
CTCTCTTCTCTTCTTGCTCTCCTGCATTGCAGTGGCAGTGTGACAGGGACAGTGAGTGTATTTGTTTGTGACTGTGTGACAGATGAAAGCAAAAGCTCTGCAGGAACCCCTCTCTGTTTCTCTCTCTCTCTCTCTCTCTTTCTCTTTCTCTCTCTTTCTCTCACACACACACACACACACACACAAATAAATCTACAAATTACCTCAAATATACAAATCCATGAAGTATTGTCCGACTTCAATCCATTGTACTTCTATCACAGTATGAAATCATTATGAAACTTCAGACAGAAATATTGACTAGTTTGCAAACACTGGCACCCAAACAGAGATAAGCAGAACACACACAGAGGCAGATGCACACAAACAAACAATGATCTGGCATCTATCAGTGTGTTTATTTAATACAGAAACACAGGTGCTGTTTGAGTGAACAAGCTTATTTAAATCCATCCTTCCAGTGTGGGTTACAAAACAGTCTGTGTTACACAACTAAACACTACAACTGATTCCCTGAAGAAGCTTGTAAACAGCTATTGCAGTTTGTTTTGCTGCTGTCTGTTTTAGAGGCGGCTGGAGCTTTTTAACAGAGAAGCCACACAGATGTCACTTATCAACTGCACAACTAGAACTTATTTCAAATATATAATTTTGGTGGCTGCAATGTAGCTCACAGAGCAGCTAAACTGTGGTCCTCATATTTCCTGCCCATACAACCAAGTTTAAAGAGCTGCTGTGAGGTAAAGCAACAGAAACTAAGATGAAATATATATATGCTTTTTTCTGGACCACTGTTGTCCCACTGAGAACAGGGCACATAAACCCTTTACCCATCAAACCCCTGGCCCAACAACTGTCCTCTTGTCTCTCCATGTGGTCTCAGTGACCTTTTGCTTTGAAGGCTGGTCAGTCAGACAGGAAAACCAACTTCCCAGACGCTGCACACATACAGTTTGACACATAACACAGACGGTGAAAAACAGTGAATCTATGGATGACTACAACCAAGCAATATTAATACAGACATCTGTGAAGTGTTCTACATGAAATATGTTTATAAACACTGATTCTGTCTGTTCTAGGTGACTCAGATGGATGGTCTCTCCTCAAGACTGCGCATTAAAATACAACATTGCATAACGCAGCAACTGCTGTGAAGCCTCCTGGAAATGTGGACAATTTCTCCAAAATACTACACTTCACAATTCCTCCTCCACCTTCATTGTTTAAGCACAACCCAAAGAGACGGAGGCAGCTGGAGAAGTCTGTGTTTTGGCTTTACGTAACATTTTATTTTAGCCTAATTAGATCTGCTTCTGTGCTCCCATCATCCTTTGCAGCCTGTGGTTTGTAGACATTTCACACTTCAGAAGGAGTTCTGTAGGAAAGCCTTTGGAGGTGTGATAATTCGGGGGCTGCACGGTACTCTTGAATTACAGTAAGCACAGATCCAACAGTACAGAGCTCTCACAACACAAAAAAACAATTAGCAGAACCCCTCTGTACTGTAAAAGCTGCACAAATGTTCGGTCATCTTTAACACACAATGGCACACATAGACATGCTTCTTTAACTGTGCTATAATACACATTTTTTGGCTCTAGCAGGAGAAATAAACTTTAATGCAAATTCTCCCAGGTACTGTGTGTCCCCCTTAAAGCTAAAAACATCTTTAAATGAAGACAATTCACACTGTGAGAGTGGAGACAGATAGTTTCACTTTAAAGACAGTAAGAGCTTAAGACAATTAAGGCAGAAAGAAAGGGGAAAAGGAAAGAAGAGGGGCTTAGCAGTATCTATGGAAACAGGGAAAGCGCATCAGTATTCTGACCATTAAAGTGTTTGCGTTGGACAGAGGTCACATTCACGCTGCATGTAAATACATTTGTTCCTTAATCCAGATCTGTACAGAGTTCGGTTGTTTACAGGAGTGAAAAATCACATTCAGCAATCCAATTCAACCCTGAAACTGCAGTGTGCACAAAACTGAACTAAACAACTAGTTGAACATTTAATTAACGATGCACATCCAATATAAATTTACTTGATGTTTATAAAGATCCGTGTAAACATTAATTAGAACTGAACCACGGTTTTATAAGCATAAAAATATAACAAACTAACACAAAGAGGGGCCTCTGCCTTCTCATTTCAGAAAAACAACACACACACACACACACACACACCCCTGCTGTACAGTATATAGCCAGAGGAAGAACGTCAAGAGAGACTCTCACACTCCTGTCAGGCTGAGTTTACTGTTCCCCACACGCACACACACAAACACACACACACACACATTGTGGGAACAGACCAGCACCACCATATGAAAGTGAACCTGTATCATCTCCACTCTGAAAGCTCAGCTGTCATGGCACTTTGCAGTCCCACTGACAAAACAACAACAAATAGCTAATGCCACACTGCAAACAGCAGCACAGATATGAGAGGCTGTTGGCTAAAGCAGATGAAATATTACACTGAGGATTTCCAGGAAATCTGAAAATCAGAACCCAGCAGAGTTCAACACAAAGGTTTCAAACCAGAGAGCTTCCATTCAAACAGTGTGTGAGAGCGAGAGGAAAAGTATTAGGAAAACAAAAGGTGCTTTTGTGTGTGTCTGTGTGTGTTGTTTTTCATTTTATAGAGAGTGTATGTGGCTTTTGGCTCAATCACAATTGATGGAGAAAAAAATCTAATTTTGACCAATCAGATTCAGAGGACTCTCCTGCATCTATCAATGTCTCTATAGGCGTAGACTTTAAGTAAATGGATCCCAACCTGTAGGATTTACGTATGTTTATAGGGCTTTCAATGCTACAGGAAAGCCCATTTATTTCGAAAGGATCAAGGATCTAGCAAACAGCTATAAAGTACAGCCCCTGCATAATTTTAAAGGAGCACTGTTTGTTTGCTTCCATGTACGCTTTAATGTAAGCCGTATATAAGCTTTAAAAGATTACTGTATGCTTTGTATTGGCTCCAGATTGTCTAAATGTATCTTTGCAGCCAACCCACACCATAAATTCTAAAGGCAGACAGGTTTGTTAGTTAAACAGGTTGAGGTATGGATCTTTCTCTGAGACAGGAGTAAAATGGAAGCTATATGGAGTTTAAAATAGCAGGAGGACAATTTATTACACATTTTATTTTGACTAATCATGCTCATTTATTTCCTGATATGCGGAAAAATCTGTTAATTATTAATTAATTAGACTGTGCTTTTCAAATTTACCTTATTTTGAACCATTTCTATTCTACTTCACAAAAATTAAAACTAATTTCTATATCATCCTTGCCAGCTTTATTCAAATCAATTTAAATTTTAAAAGTAAATGTAAATATAAAAGGTATGTAAAACACTCCCAGACGCTCCAAAATAAATTCTACAGCACAATGAACACATCTTGTAGAAAAAGGACAAACACATTTCAAGAACCTTGATTAGGTTTTTTACTCATGTAAAAGATTTGCTATGTGTAAATTCCCAAGCAGGCTAATTGAATCTTTTTGGGTTCAGACTCACCCTGACAGAACTCCCAGAACCAGGTTCAGCATAAAGAAAGAGCCAATGATAATGAGTGGGATGAAGTACAGCCAGTTCCAGGTGTTTCCTGAGGCATCATTGGCCTGCAACAAGAGCAGAAATGAAGGATCAGTGCACGTCATTGATCATCACTGTGAAAAGACAGAAGAACCTGCTGGAGATCATCTGCTTCACAAACAGCCACTATAAAAATCTGCTAAACAGAGTTCACCATATCACATTCATATCGGTGAATCTATCTCCCTTTTCAAGCTAAAACAGGAAGTGATGTAATCTACACACCATCACTCTGTGAAGAAGCTTTCTCTACACAAATGAGTGTCATTGACAGACAGCTCTTGTAGCATGAAAAATGGAAAAGCTGGACAGATTTTTCCAAGTTTTCCTTTATTATTATTGCTCTCACTGTAATTTTGAGTTAAGCTCATGAGTTTCTCAGGGAAAACTGACTCAGCATGCACATACAGATCATATCTTCTGATGGTCCTTATGTTCCTCCAAGAATCCTTCTCTGCTCTTTTTCACAGCTGTTTCTACGGCAACCACTCAAACCCTATCTGTCCTCCTGTAGCTTTAGAATTGCATTTTTGGCAAGAGCATTAAAGCAGTCAGAGCCAAATGTTATTGCCACATTGTCCCCCACCCCTTTAAGTATTAAATGTATTATACTGCTCAAAGGAAATTGCCTGATTGTTTACAATTATTATTTATTTATTACAGTTCATGTCTACATGAGTTCACATTTCATGCGCCTGTCATTAAAAGTGACAGGACAGTTGTATCTTTTCAGCAAAACATTTTTGTTTTAAATTGAATTGACTCTAAGCTTAGCCCAGAGCAGGGTATGTTGCCAGATGTCTCCATTTTTGTGGTTTGAACTGAATGCTAGTGATTAAATGTAACAATGCAGCCCCTTTTCCTAAAACTGAATATACTGACATCAGAAAGAAACACAGTTTTATTTTAAGCACGCAGAAAAGAACAGTAAATCACTTACACCAAAGCCTGAAATTTCTGACATATTAAATCTATATAACTCCATTCCACATTTTATATCTGTTCTTAAAATGATAAACATTACATGAATGTTAGTTTAATATTAAATGCCCTGCTTGTTGTACCCACACATCAGCAGTTTCTGTAATGGTTGAAAAAATAGGTTGTGGTTTTCCCTAGTGTTGCATTTTTCAGTAGGTCAGTAGGTTGGGAAAAAGTGTGCTATTCTATTTGTGATCTTGTATGAACAGCCTGACGCTGCTTCATAAACAACAAAAAACAGATAAGCTGAAACCTGTCTCAGAGATTTGCCACTACATTGTATCTCTTGATATGTGGCTTTTTATGGGCAAACAGTTCATCTCTGTGTTGTTTTGTTTTCTCAGAGTTTGGGGGAATTGAGTGAACGTCTGGTGGTAACCTAATAGTCAAGGATGTTAAATGCCAAATCAAAGATAGCAGGTTCAGTTCAATTTAAAGCTACCCAGGACAGTTTGGATGGTTTTTGTAATCAGATCATGCAGAAAAACTATTTTACATAATGGTGATTTTGTTTAAATTCATATGATGTGAGCTGTAAAAAAAGCAAGCACAAAAGTCCATCCCTAACCACACCTCTAAACCTTAACCGGTTTCAGGTTGCACAAAAACGCATAAATAAAATTGTACAAGGTCACATGACTTTGCCATCATATCACTTAAACAACATTTAAAATAGTTAGAAATTGCCGTGAGACTGTGTTGTTTACTGAGATCACAACACTGTTCTTTCACCAATTGTGATACAAATTTCAAAACACGTTTACTAAATGGCTAACAACTATCACTGTGGTTCTATTTTCCCTTAAACACTTTTCTATCTTCCATGTGGAGGTAACCAGGTTCACAGGTTCCAGCATATAAACAGAGGCTGTTATTAAACAGTCTCTGTTGCTCCTGCAAGTCTTTGCTGTTCATAACACCAATGAGAATTAGAGATTTATTTCCTATGATCACACTTTCAATAACAAGACACAGCAGATTTACCCATCAAGCAAATGTTTATGTTAGTGGAGAACAACTCTTAGCTTGTGTTATTATCAATACTGAAGTGACATTATTATTGTTACTTATGTATCATATAATATGTATGTATCATTACATTTTCCTGCCCTGTAACATTGACTAGTGGGACAGAACTTGCATTGGGTAACTAATTGATTGATTAGGTGACTACATTGGAATAAGGTTACAGTTTTGTTATGAAGACAACAGAAAAGCCTTAAAAGATAAAAAAACATGTGACCTATTACACTGCAGTAAGATGACATCACGACAACACTGATTGGCTGATGCCACCACAAGATCATGCACACTGTGCCAAGCCCTTGATAAGTGATCTTACATTAAAAACAGTAGAAAAACTGTTACAGGCAAAATATCTATAATAATCACAACAGAATGTTTAGAAAAAAATATTTATTTGGCTAAAATAAATGAAAAACAAAATGTAAAAAAATAAAGACTGCATCATGTTGAGTTTTGGAAAATACCCAGAATGCCACCTTTCTGCATTTCAATGCACAATATGTTAAAAAACCCAGAATGGTTTGCAAAATACATTTAACGTTTGCTGAATTTGAGCACTGGTACAACAGATGCTAGCTTCCAATTTCCATTGACGTAAAAATCTAGTGTCCAGGATAATCACATCATCTCCATGAGAGCCAAGGTCTGGATGGTATGATTGAGGAACATTTGTCCCTTATTAGACCTCCATTCAAGGACCCCAGAGGACTGTTTGCAGGATAACATTTGAGGAGATGCCATCTTACAGGAAGACAGAAACAGAGATGCCACCTGTCGCTCCTGTAAGAAATTGTAGCATGCTGTAGACAATCTACCCTTCAGAAATGGTTTAGAACTTGTGGTTTATAAAATCAAAGTTCCTTCCGCAAAGGAAATCCACAAAGCACTAAGAAGCTCTTTGGAGGTTCATATTTGCAGCACTTTGTAATAACAATACAAAGTAAACCTGAAATGACATCAATATATATCTGATAGCAATTTCACCTCTAGCCTCAAATGTGGTTAAAGAAAGTTGACTACAGTTTAAATGAATGGGTTTTATTTTATAGGTGGCCGGTCTTCCAGTAAACCACATGACCAGCACGGAATTGGCTCCCTCGTGTGTAACCAAATGTGATCCATCTTTGCTCCCAGTGGGACTATTTTTAAGCATTTAACAGCAGATTGATCAATGCAAGTACCACACCAACAGCCTGCATGCCAGAGAGCGCGGTCACAATACACCACACAGATCACAGAGTTCAGTTATGACTGACCACCAGCCCCAGGTGCACTGTACTGTTCAGACTGATATAATAACTGGATGTTCATAAAACATCCGGCACAAACAAAGCAGATGACTGGAAACATCCCTGCTCTTGGGTTTAAACTCAAACTTTAGTGTATAAAATTAAGATAACTGGCTATGAAGTCCAGAGTGTTCTAAAAAATTCATTGCACAAGCCCCAAAAATAACCAGATGTCTGGGCAGAATATTCCAGACATATTACGCCATTTCTCCGGCTACTCTTGCAAATGAGCTGCGGTCTGATTGGAGCCCTATCAGAGCTCCATTAGAAATGAGAAAATGAGGAACCCAGTGGAACTATATTGATCTCCAGAGAGGGAGCGCTGATTTGATACGCATGTTCCGCTCTCCAGCCTGGACTCTGCAGCGAGGAGACCTAATTAGGGAGGAGTTACATGCGCAACCGCCCTTTACCAATTTATCCCTGCAATGAACCAACACAGAAGCATGTTTGTGTTATACTGAATCTGCATTAAAAATGAGCTTATGAATGAACGGACTGTCTGTGCATTGTTCTCATTATAACCTCTTTCCATTTCTTCCTCTGCCCGTCTCCCTGTCCACTGAGGTTAAAGGTCTGTCAGGGGATTGTCTCTGGGGAAGATCTGAACAGGGAGATGAGATATATTGTGAGTGTATTATTGGAGCCCCTCCCCCTCGGAGACTACCTCATCTCATCCAGTACAACTCATCAGTTCATCTGAAGCTCTTCTTCAAACCAACAGAAGCCTGTTGGGAATACTGTGCTTTGTGTGTTTACAACAACAACTATTTGTGCTTACTCCTTATTGTGCTGCTTAATATCTTATGTAGGCGTATGTACAATTTGTAGTGTGTTTTCATAATCTCAGTATGTATACATCCTGCTTGGAATCAACAGCATGAGATCTTTTGTTTAAGAATAGAGTTCACCCAAAAATAAAAACTAGTTTTTCAAAGCTACTGTATGGTTTCAGATAACTTAATAAAGATTGAGTATAGCACAATCTTTGTATCAGACTGTACTGTACATTTTGCTAAATTTCTCCCTATGTGTTGCACAAAAAACAGAAAAAACAAATTTGGAATGGCATGTTGGTGAGTAGAAGATTAATTTTATTAAATTTGTATTAATTTTATTAAAAAATAATATTTAAAATAAATTAAATTTAGAGTAAACTATATTTTAAACTGTAATGTCAATAGCAATAGATCTTTCAATATTTTCTACCTTGGTCATTTCTGACACTATTTAGCAAAAATGTGGTTATTTTTGGTTATTTGACTTCCATCCACTAATGAACAAATGTACAAACACACATATGTAGCCACATGCAATATGCTTCTGTACAATTTCAGCAGACTTCAACACACTCAGTCCAGTTTTGCCCACTAATAGTAGCACAGAAAAACACATCAGCTTATTTCTGGTGATTACACTTTACAAGCCTAAAGATGTTGAACTGAGAAAACATCTTAAAGGTCATCATGAGGAGAAGAACTACCTAGATTAAGAGCACAAAAGGTTGGCGCTGAGTCATGTTTGCCTCTCTGCCATAAATTACAAAGAAAAGCACTTTTTTACTCTGTAGGGCCATCAGAAGGAAAACCAAAACCATAACTCTAGCAGACCGGCTTCTTCTATTAGCCTGGTGAGATATCATGTTGCAGAAGCCCTTAGCTAACCACAGGACCATTAGAGTCTATCTGTCTATCTTATTCCTGTCATTCAGAACGCTGCTTATCACTTCCAAGGCCAGATGTCTGTTTTATCATTCAATTAAACAAACATACACACTGTTCATACCATCTCACAATACAGATAACTGCAAAATGAAAGTACAAAGCTAATTCGTCCACACATAACGAACCTCTTAAAACCTGGAACCAATCAGCATTGAGGAAATCTTGGAATTGTGACAGACCTGAGGAACCAAATCTCTCCACATAAAGTGAGATACAATAAGTGAAAAGTGTTTTGCTGGTCATGTGATCTCAACAGCTTTTATTAGCCTACTGATATGAGACATAATTCTAAACATATTTTCCAAAAGTGCTATTCATTTATTTATGTTTAAAAAATTAATGAGGAAAAAATTACTGATTGTCTCTTTAATGACTAAGCATAAGGACGAGTCTAGTGCAACCATATGGACGTCATAAAAATGATTACAAATACACATTCTTGTCAGTGCATGTGCTGTTCTATCTCCATAACATCTTGCACTTCCACGGCCATCAGCGACTGTTATGTTGCGATAATGGATGGGGAAAAAAGGGCAGCAGGGACCTCTGACAACAAGATTTCAAGTTAATGACAGGAAACGAGACATGCCACCACATGGACCAACTTCTTCTCCATCCCTCCATCTCAATCAAACATGTCCGATATTAGCCTTTCTGACACTTACTAAAGACTTTTATTGATATTACCTTACTGTCAGTTTCACACACACACACACAAACACACACACACACACACACCATCTATGACAGATAGCAGGACCAGTCACAGATTCTAATACCCTCCAGAAGCACAGAGCTAAATTCAACACTAATAGCTTCATAGGACATTGTGATTAATCATGATATTTTTGGCCTTAGTAAGTGGGAAAAAAAGACACTAGGTAATTAAAAAACCAGACATAGAGATTATTCATTTTGGTGTAAAGAGGGTGAACCATGGCGCCCTATAGCAATGGATCTCAAATGAAGTGAGCATAATTCACTGCTTTATTGACAGCAGAGGTTCTAGACTTTGTCTATAAAGTAAAACATGACACCAAGGAAGAATTCTGGATGGAGTCTAATCAACACAAAAACATTGAGAGATCTTAATATTATGCAGTCTTAGCCTCAGATGGCCCACAGATCCATTTTGGACCTGAATGGTTTGATGCATATTATAAATATAGTATAAGGTTTAAAAAATTGTCAAGTCTAATTGGCTGGTTTCTACACAAAGTCTGGAAGTATTATACCAGAAACCAGAAACAAAGTCATATTTACCAGCCATTATATTACCAATATGAGCATTTGAACTAGTTGCTCGATTTGCCAAATGTTTGTGAAATAAAATCTGTGCAGGATATTTATAGTCTAGTTTTGTGCATTAAAACACAAAAAACAAGTCTAGCACAAGTCTATTTCCTGCTTTGTTTTCAGAGTTTATAAAAATGTTAATGAAAAAAGTTCTCACTTTTTGGAGTTTCATCAATGTTGTCACTGTTGTGCACTTATTCACAGAACAGCTGTGCCATTATCTAAATGAGCTAGCACAGTTAATGGCCAGAATAAACTGCAGTGAACCAGACTTTATACCAGTTATCCAAAGTCTAGGGGGACATCATTTTTACAGCATAGTGTACACTCAGTGGTGTCCAACCCGGGTGGCAGTCTACTGATCCACTTCAGCAGCGTGGAGCTTCTATTGAGAGCACAGGGTTCAGAAAAGGTCTACATAACCAAGCAGCAAGACATCAGAGACTGCTCCATGCTCCATCCAGATGCTCCATTCAGCCAGTGATTCAAGAGAAGCAATACAGCTATTGTGCTACAAACAACCAACAAAAAGGATAAGCAGAACTGCGGCTGGTAGGTTAAAGCACCACTTTATGTGGCTGTTCATTGCATTTACATACTCATTGGTTTTAAGGCAGCCCTAATTGTCACTGTGAATTCCAGATCTTTCAGATTAATATAATTCAGTAACTCTCAGCAAAGCTTTGAGCAGAGATCCAAATTTGGCCGTTCACGCTGGAACAGAGTACAAAGAACTCATAATTCTAATCTAAATTCAATTTATGGCTCTGCAAGTAAGCCAGTGGAACTCAACTGATATCTGGTTTCACCCCAGTGTTGGTGAAACACATTTAAAGTAACACTGGAGATCTACTGTATCGTAGAACTGACTGATCATCTCTCTTCTTTTATACAGGGGAACGAAAATTTCATTTTCTTTGTATTGTGTTTACATTGTATTGTTTTAAAAGTTGTTTTAAAGGAATGTTCTGTTTAAAAAAGAATATTCTCATGTTCTGTATTGACCCAGAAAAAATAATTGTCCTATAAGTCTTTACAAACTTAAGTACGAGTCAAATCTTTTTCTTTATTGTAAATGTATCTTTGCATTAAAAATATAATAGAGGTAATAGACTGGCTCAAACCTGGAATATTAATTTAATAGACATGACTTGTGTATTAGACTCACATTGTAAAGGATATCCACCCATCCTTCCATAGTGATGCACTGGAAGACAGTGAGCACAGCGAACAGGATGTTGTCAAAGTTAGTAATGCCGAAATTCGGACCGATCCAGTATTCCTGACAAACGGTGCCATTCTCGCACGTGCGAGCTGGAAGTTCAGTTCCACAGGGGAAATCTGCATCCTTTTCTCCTAAAAGATCAACGTAACTGTCAGCAGTAGATTACCTCAGTAATCCATACAGCAACATGAGAACGTGTGAGTGCTCATAAACACGATCAACTCAGACCACAAGCTCCATTAGTATGTCCAAGCTCACATACCCGTATCGATCCTGAAGCAGGTGCGGTGAAACTTGCCCATGTAGAAATCTAGACCGATGATGGCGAACATGAGGATGGCGAAGAAGAGCAGGAGACCAATCTGAAGCAGAGGTACCATTGCCTTCATGATGGACTTCAGAACCACTTGGAGACCTGATAAAAGAACGACAGTTGCATTTATCATGTGAATTAGGGAACTATCAGTAGCCTAAGTTTAACTAAAGGACTTGGTAGCTGTGCATACTCTACTTGGTAGCAAGTACCTACTCAAACATAATTTCACTTATCAGTGTACTGCAGAACGTGTCAGAACACAAGTACATCTTGCATTCTCAACACTGCAGCAAGTGGTGTTACAGATGGCATTAGCGAAAACTTTTTGCACAGAAATTGGAAGCTTAGGGACTTTGTTTGCTACCATAACTATAATGCAATAAAGGCTCTCGGATCTGTACAACAGGGACGAGTGCCGAGATTTATTGGACAAGCATTTACATCTGCATTAGCACACCAGCACAGAATTAGCAGCGCAAAAGGTTGTGGGTTCAATGGCCAGGAAACACACATACTGGTCAAATGTATAGCTTGAATGCAATGTAAGTCGCTTTGGATAAATGCAAATGTAAACTCTCAAAAGCTTTCATTAAATCTGAGGTTAAAGAATTCTTTTTACTTACTGGGAATTCCAGATACCAATTTGAGTGGCCGCAAGACTCTCACTGCCCTGAGTGTTCGTAAATCAAAGTCCGGCCCCACAATGGTTAGAAGCCTGTGGAGAAAGCACACCAATGATATGGTATGTGTTAATGCAAA
>JAZGTK010017581.1:0-12220 GCA_036877625.1 Ambastaia sidthimunki
TTGTGTGTGTTCAGGGGCTGGAGTGTGTTCAGTTGCTGCAGGAGTATCTGCCGTCTCAACGTCTCCCCTGAGATCACACAGGTACATTAACATGCCTGCAGGGATCCAGAGCCGTCACGTGTGCTGTGTAGCACACGGAACTAAACATACTTAACAGTGACTCATTCAGTATAATAACTAATGATAACTAATGATAACTCTGATAACTAATGATAACTCTGATAACTAATGATAACTCTGATAACTAATGATAACTCTGATAACTAATGATAACTAATGATAACTCTGATAACTAATGATAACTAATGATAACTCTGATAACTAATGATAACTCTGATAACTAATGATAACTAATGATAACTCTGATAACTAATGATAACTCTGATAACTAATGATAACTAAGGATAACTCTGATAACTAATGATAACTCTGATAACTAATGATAACTAATGATAACTAATGATAACTCTGATAACTAATGATAACTAATAATAACTCTGATAACTGGAGTCTTTATTAAATTGATACATTTTAAGAATTTTTCATAAGTGTCTTTTTTTTGGGAAATTTGACTGTTTTTCTAAGCATTTAATAAGGACAACATGGCAAATTATTTAACTTGTATTCATGTTTTTCTTGTTACATTAAATTCACAATTGAATAATGCAGTAAATGACTTTATTCTGTTGTGGAAGAGCTGCTGTGCTCTGGGTAACTGGAGTATTTGGGCTGTTAGTGAAACATCACATGATGTTCAGATTGGACTGTTTTCTCCTCAGGAACTGTGTCAAGCTCTTCAGCAGCCAGACATCAAAGTTCTGAAGAACTACATGAAGGTAATTCAGGAAAAATGTTTCAGACCAAAGTATGATTTTTGTTTTAATCCACTGGATGAATTCAGCAGGAAATAATGTCGAGACTTCAGTTTAACATGCACTCGTCCATCAGGAACAATAAATAAAACAGCATCTGTTGTGGTGTCTCCTCTGCAGGCTTTCTTCCAGCAGGCCAAACTTTAAAACTGAAAGGATCTCGGGGAGAATTACAGGAGCTTCACACTTACAGACCGCCATACCAGAGCTCAGCATAGGAGCTGCTTCTGCACCTAACCACACCCACCCCACACAGGACTTGTGTGGGGATTGGCTGTCATGTGCTGTGACCACGCCCCTAAACCGAACATCAAAGTCACCATAGACAACCTCTTCAGGACTGAAGGGTGGGGCTTCAGTCTTGGACAAAATTCCAAAGTCAGGTTTGATTTGCTAATGAAAATACAGTTTTGTGGATTTTTATTTTTTTTTAAATGACCTAAATGTTACATAGCTGGTTTAGCTATAGCTGCTTTAGTTTTAGCTGGTTTTTGTGTTGACTCAGGATTTGTCTTGAATTTTCAGTGTAAGGGCCAGTTTAAAACTATTTAATTGACACTTTTTTAAATCTTATAGAAATGACAGATAGTTTTAGTTTGGAGTGAGAGCAACACAAAGTGCTTTTGATCTAAACTCAAGGCAGACAGTTTGCTTTATACATCTAAAATATTTCTTTGTCAACTGCTTAGTAAAGAAAAAGCAACATCCCATTCTGTTTCTGAAGAACACTAATTAGTGTCAATTACTGTTTCTAAAACCTATTTAAAAAATGCACTGAAAATTCTTCAGTGGGGTGTGTGTGTGGTTTGGTTATTTTGCTGGAAAACATGGTAAGAAACTAAGATATTATGATTGACAATCTGTTGACTGAGACCGTACTGTTATGAACAAATTGTGTTATGAACGTTTTTTTTTCTTACTGCCTGTTTGCTTCAAACGTTACACGCTTAGAAATGCTCCGGTCCTGCTCTTTGAACCCAGCTCAGTTATGCCAAATAAGAGAATATTACATTTAAGTCTGACTAAACTCAGTTTATTTTTGATATGCTGGGACATGCTGCCATCCCACCCCATTTTGTCATGACCAATAAAATATTTACTAATCTCAGTTTGATTTCCAGGTGAATGTTTATTTAAAACAAGTGTGACTGCTGAGATAAACATTTCTGTGGTCCTGCTCCTGAAGACCTCCAGTCCTGAGTTTAGCTCCAGCCTTATTCAAACATCTCATCCAAACTTTAAGTTGCTTAGGGTTGGAGGAAAAACTCTGGACTGTAGAGCTTTAGGAGCAGGACTGAAAACTTATATTTGGTGTCAATGGCAATACTAAAGATTAAACGTAAATTTTCTCTGTGTAAACCCTTCTACCCTAAATCCAAAACAAGACTGTTAACATCATTCATTCCACTGACACAAGTGCAGAATGTTTTTTAGTAGTTCTCCGATTCAGAGCTGGAGAACGTCCGGATGTTGCTGGTCAGATCTGACATCTGCGCCGCTGTTCTTCATTCTGAGTGTCTGCGGCTGCACTGGCCGTCTTCCCTCCAGGTTTAACCTTTAATAACAGCGATGGGTCGGAGTTTAATGGCCTTCTTACTGATACCTGCATCATGACACGTGTCCACCACGTCTGTGACGTTCTTGTAGGACTCTGGAGCCTGGTGATAATTTTTTAAAAACAGTTAACAGCCCAAATAACACATCTGTGACTCAAAATTGAGTTATTGACATAATCTAATATAACTTACTGACACTATTAAAGGTGTTTAATTTTTAAGAAATGCATTTTGGGTGTTTAATTTGAAAAACAAAAAAGTTCAGTTTTGGTATTTACAACGCAATGCAAAAACTTTAAACCTCAATATCTCGAAACTGGTCAAAACGCAGATAGAACCTGATCATTCTGAGGCAGCAACATGTTTTGCATGCTATTGTTACTGTTGAAACCAGCAGTTTTCCAGACCTGCGTTATTTTAAACCATCTGTGGTACAATAACAGTCTGAACTTCACCTCCTCCATCACCAGTTTGGGTGATGCCACTCTGATGGCGATTCCCAGATCTGCCAGTTTATCCAGAACATCCTGGAAGTCCAGGTTTCGTCTGGATTTGGCTCTGGACAGCGCTCGACCCTGCAGCATTCCCACAGTTGACACACAGGCGAGCAGGTGACATCACAAGCATTGCATCAGATTCAGTCATGCGACTCACCGCGCCGTGGCACGTGGTTCCAAACGTCTCGGTCATGCCCTGCTCGGTGCCCGTCAGCACGTAACTGCACGTGCCCATTGTGCCCCCGATCAGCACAGGCTGACCCGTCAGCTGAAGACAAATAAAAGGGACAGATCACACAAAAATAAGACTTCTGTCCTTTATTTATTCCAGAGCTTTGTGATGCTTTTTGTTTTACTAATACAGAAGATTTAGAACAATGTGAGTAAATGCTGACAAAATTCTTGATGAACTCAATATATATTGAGCTTTATAACATGAACACCCGCACGCACACACGTTACCTGATAGTCGACAGGTATGAGCGGGTGGTGAGGGGGGAACGCTCGTGTCGAGCCCTTTCTGTGCACCAGCAGAGTTTTCTGCCGGCCATCCACCATGTGCTCCTCCACCTTTGCGATGTTGTGCGAGACATCGTAGATCACATGCATGTCCAGATCATCTGGTGTGGTGTTAAACACTTTAGAGAAAGCCTGCAGTGAACAACACAACACTCACATGTTTGACTCTTTACATAAGACAGCAGCTGTTATAAATTGCTATTTTGCCCTGTTTGCATTTGTAATCCATTCACTTTAAACTTTTGTCCAAAAGGGGTGTGTGTCTGTGTGTGTGTCTGTGTGTGTGTGTGTGTGTGTGTCGTGCAGGCCAGCTGACCTGGCGAGTGAGGAAGGTCATGGAGGATCGGTTGACCCAGGCGTAGTTGCCCGCGGCAGCCATTCCCTTCAGATAGTCTTCACCCTCGGGTGACTTGATGCGGGCGCAGGCCAGCTGACGGTCGTTTACCGTGATCTTATCTCGCTTCATGGCCTTCTCCATGGCAACCAAAGCATCTGAAGGAGAGAGACCATGACGCTGCTGCACTTAATCGCTTTAGTCTGACGCAGGTCAGTTTATTCTCACCTGTTGCCACCTGGTGGCCGAGGCCGCGGCTGCCGCTGTGGATCATTACACACACCTGCCCCTTGTGGTCGATGCCCATCTTCTTTGCAGCATAATCATTATAGATTTCATCCACCACCTGGATCTCAGCATAATGATTCCCTGCACCCAGCGTCCCCAACTACACAACAGCAAGCACACAACAGCAAGCACACAACAGCAAGCACACAACAGCAAGCACACAACAGCAAGCACACAACAGCAAGCACACAGTTTAAAAACAACTGCACCAACAACAACCCACAACATTTACCAGCCATAAAATTACAGAAATCATAAAATTATACTTTGAATGAAGGTCAGATAAATTGAGTTCTTGTGTGTTAAATCAAGCGTCTAACTCGCCAGTTCTTTGTTTTGCTGTCATGTGGAAAGCGTTGCACACATGCAGCTAGTGAGAGCAGCATGATGTTTGTTTACCTGTGGTAAGCCTCTCTTCTTTGCTTTAGAAGAGACTTTGGTTGGATCGGCCTGCAGCATCCTGCCATATTCCTCACAGTGTTCTTTATCTTCAGCCCAGGCATAACCCTCCCTCAACGACCAATCAACACCCATCTCCAGAGCCTCCTCCAGGTCTCTATACGCGCGCACACACACACACACACACACACACACACACACTTTTAAACTCATGATGTTCTGTGTAAAAGCATTGCTCTCTGAGGTGTGTTTCTTATGTTTACTTTGCTCCCATTGGAATGACACCCTTCGATCCGACTCCAACAGGAATGTGGTCAAACATGGACTGCGCCAGCTGCTCTTTAACCGGCTGAACGTCGCCCTCGTCCAGGTTGGTCCGCAGCAGACGTACGCCGCAGTTAATATCGAAGCCGACACCACCTGCACAAGCAGACATGCCGTGAGCTCTCACGTTTACTGTAGAGGAGCAGGAGAATTCAAACCCACGTACCAGGAGAAACTACAGCATCCGGATCATCCATGTCAAACGCTGCCATGTTGCCAATAGCAAAACCATATCCAGAGTGAACATCAGGTAACCCAACAGACCTCTGAAGAGCACAGACAACATCACTGCAGGTGAACACTCAGCGCCGCCCCGCCCTCAGCGCCGCCCCGCCCTCAGCGCCGCCCCGCCCTCAGCGCCGCCCCGCCCTCAGCGCCGCCCCGCCCTCAGCGCCGCCCCGCCCTCAGCACTACATTTACTCACGTGCACAATTCCCGGCAGCGCAGCAACGTTTCCAATTTGCTTCATAGCCGGTAGAAATCCACCAAATCCTGTGAAGACAAATTTAAACAGACAAATTTAATCTGTGTGTGTGCCTTCTGCAAAATGACCCCACAAACCAACATCAGTTCAGAACACCGAGTTACATCAGGAGTACCAAACTGCGTCATAGTTATGTCACGTGACGTGTACCAAACTGCGTCATAGTTATGTCACGTGACGTGTAATGAGTATAACACGTGTTTTATGACTCGTTGAAAGTGACGTCACCTCCTCCACGACACGCGTTTCTGAGTTCTTCAAACATCAGTTTCTCCAGAGGATCATTGACGTAGAAGATTCCCTCCACCTGTATATCAAACCATTCAAACAACGTTTAATCACAATAAAATTCACTGAAATATCCAAAGTTCTGAAAGTTTTTATTAAATGACCTGACAGCTACACAATACCATAATAATATATAATACCATAACATCCACAATACCATAATATCATAATACAGGAATATTTTCATGTCGTAAAATCAAAGTATTTAATGATGATTAATGTCATATTCACACATTTTACAATTACATAACGATCCAAGATCAACAAAAAGATTTCAAACCATGAGTTCAATAAAAGACGACACTAGCATTGTGGTATTTGGGTATTTTTTGTTAATGAAAGTAAAGACTGTGTACATGTCAATAGAAGAAGCATTCAATGTTTTAATGGTATAATTTCAAGATTTCTCATTTGTTAACTTCTGCATAAACGCCATAACATCCATAAGTGATTTACCTGCATATTCGGCACGAATCCCTTTTTAATCCGCCAGCAGTTCTTGTGAATTTTGTCCAGATACTGAAGCTCATCGTTATAAGTGCGACTCATTTCCAAACGTTGACTTTTATCACGCTGTATGAGAAAAACGCAGATTCACGTACTCTGCTCGTCGTCTTCTGTCGGTTTCACACTGTCGCTGTTTTATGACGCATCTTTAGCGCCGCCTGCTGCTCACCCGCGTGTCCTGCAGCGAGACGCGCCTCGTCCACGATTATTTACTTTCACGATTGTTTACTTTATATTTTACATTAAGTTTTTTAAACATGCGTTCATATGAATGTATGTCGAATACTTACCCCACAACATTTTAACGACCATGTTTGCTAGCGAAACGTATTACGTGACAATATTACATCTTGCGTAAGCGTACAAACGAGCCCTTTAGGACTTTTATTTTGAAACTCACTCGCTAGATGAGTGTTTGCTGAGCATCTCTGGCTTCACTGTGCTTGAGCTGCTGTGACGTATCTGCGGGTGAGATGTTTATGTTTGTCGTTTTCTTATTATTATTTCGGTTAATAACTTCGGCTGAACCGATTCTGACGCGTTTGCAATAACGTCATTACTCTGCGTAGTTACGCTGAAAACTTTCTGCGCTGTTTGTGGTTTTTTAACAGGGGAACGGTTTCTTTATGAAATGTGTGACGTCACCGGCGTGTCATTTAATACGGGCTCTTGCGCTAAAATGAAAGTGTCATTTATAAACGGATCATTTGTTTCCTCTAAAGCAGAATGAAACTCCGGGTGAGAATTAACAAACAGACCAGCCGGCTGGAGCTGGACGGTCCGGATTCGACCCTGTCCGAGCTCAGTAACCGGATCAGAGACACTTTACTGCCCGAATGTGGTTTAGGGTGAGCTTGAGTTTAAGACGGCACCCGCATTATCTGTCGCCTCCAGCAGAAGTTCTTTATCCACCTGGAACTCACGTGTGTGTCTCTCTCTGCAGCTCTGAGGTGGATTTTAATCTGTCTCTGAACGGGAAGGAGGTTCTGGTGGACACGGGACAGACCCTCTCCTCCTGTGGGGTAGTTTCTGGTGATATGATCAATGTGATTTTGCCGCAGGGCAGCTGTGAGCCGACACAATCTGCCCCACACACCCCGAGCAGTGCGGCTGTCCAGCAGAGACGGAAGCAGATGGACACGGGCAGCACCAGTGAGGAGGTGAGTACTGACCCAGTTCATTGCACACAAATCCAGAGAGTTTATTGCTTTGAAAACCATTTTCAATGGTGCCAATTTTCTGTTTTAGAGTAAAATACGATCTGGGCTATATCTGGATTTCATTTCCTGTTTCATAAGATTCGGACAAATACAGTGTCCTAGTTTGAGCAAATGCTGTGACAGCATGTGTGTGTATCTGAGGGCTCAGTGTGTTTCCTCAGACTCAATGCAGTGAGCGAGATGCCGAGCGGGAGCAGTGGATGGAGGAAGATGATGGTTGTGTGGCTGTCGGAGTTTCCGCTCCTCCACCCCTTCTGTGCTGTGAGTCAGGGGAGGGCGTGATTCCACATGCTCTGGAGAGGCTGCTGGACTCAGTGAGCTGTCAGAACCCATCAGACTGTCTGATGCCGGTAATACACCTGATGCTGCTGGAGACTGGATTCATTTCACAGGTCAGAGGTCACCTGATGTTCACCGGACCCTCCACAGACCCTTAGAGATTAGCCTAATTACACCTAGTTTTGGAACCTTTTTTGCAAACGACACTTGAAAAACACATTTTAAATCATTTTTGTCTCGCTGGTTATCAGCCTCAGGGTTCTGTCATGAACTCAGGTGAGATGCCGAGTGGCTGGCGGGCAGCAGGGGGCGTGTACAGGATTCAGTACGTTCACCCACTGCTGGAGAACAGCCTGGTTTCAGTGATCTCTGCACCAATGGGCCAAACACTCATCATTAACGGTACATCAGTCGTATACTGCAGTATTCATTCTGCCTTCTTGAAGCGTGATGATTTATTGTGTTTTGTATAAACAGCTGTTCTGAAGATGGACAGACGTTTGGAAAGCTCTCAAAAGTTGATGCTGAAACCAGAGGCATACGTGACACACGACTGGCCAGGTAAGAGTTCAGAGCAACAGTGAAGGTGTCAAGAATTGAATTGATCTGGTGTTTTAAAACATCTTTTTGTCTAAATGAAGTTCTTGACTAAATAAGTAACATGCTGTTAATGAAAACAAGCAGAGTTTGTGTTGAGGCCAGAGGGTTTCAGAGCAGAAATGTGACACTTTTCATTTATCATTCATTCCTTGTACTAACTGATGTATTACTGATTGTTACTGATGTGTGTATGTTGTAAATGCCTCATTGCATTTTTTTTGCTTGTCTCTATAAACTGTGGATGATTTGACAGCACGTTACTGATTTAATGTTAGTTATTTGTGTGTTTTTAGGTGGCAGTGCAGGTGTTTACAGAGATTTACCCAAACTGTCTCGTGTGTTTAAAGATCAGCTGGTTTATCCACTCATGGCCGCAGCCAGACAGGGTGATTTTTGTGCTTGTGTTTACTGACACCTGTAATCATTTGTGTATATGGTGAGTTTCTGACTGTGTGTGTGTGCAGCACTGGGACTGCCCGCTCTGTTCGGTGTGGCCGTTCTTCCTCCAGAGCTGCTGTTGCGAGTTTTGCGTCTTCTAGACGTCGAGTCTCTCGTGTGTCTGTCAGCCGTGTGTCGAGACCTGAACGCCACCATCCAGGATCCTTCACTCTGGAGACACCTGCTCCACCGAGACTTCAGAGGTAACGCACAGACCCTCACTACACACACACACAACAATCATTTGACTCGTGATTAAGGTGGATTGTGTGTGTTCAGTGTGTTTTCCTGCAGGAGCTCAACACAAAGACACAGACTGGAAAAATGTGAGTTTGTCACTTAATTGTTCAAATTTAACAATTAGTAAAAGTGGTTTTACACAATTAAATTGGATTATTCTGTTGTCAATATAGAAATGTTATTTTTTTGTTAAATTTTTTATTAAACTTCTTTTGTTTTGCCTGCAGCTTTACAAACAGAAATATAAACAGAGGAAGGAGATGGAGCTCAGGAGCAGACGCAGGTTTTACCCACCTCACGTGCCTCCAATTTACCCTTTTGTCCCCGTCCAACCTACCCCTGCACCCCTTCCCCTCTACCCCTACCCGCCTGGCATCATCGGTGGAGATTATGACCAAACACCCGTCATTCTGCCCCGCCCACGCTTTGACCCTATTGGTCCACTTCCAGGTCATCTCCCGGGTGCGGGTCTTCCCAGTAGCCGTCGGTCTCTAAGACCAGGAGGAAACCGACCAGCAGATGTCAGGAGAGGTTTCATCTGATCCTTCAAATATTCCACACAGACCCGTGAACGATGAGATCAACTCACAGATTGACTTTTTTGTGATTAAGCAGATAAAATTGTTTTAATGCTGATATTTTCTTTGCGCTTTCTTCATTCGTACTTTTTTGTAATGATGCTGATAATCGTAACACTTTTTCAATTGTGCACTAATACATATGCAGATCCAATTTTCAATGAGTTGTATTTCTGCTTTTTGACAAAATAAAGACAACGAATGAAATGAATTCTTTAAATATTACATTACATATGAGAAATTTGAAGATGTGTGGAGGCACAAAAAAATCATTATATGTTCTTTAAAGTTTCGCGCTTGTTTAGGCCATGAGCGTCAGTGTAGCGCTGAGTCTGATCGCTGGTAACATGAGAATTCACGTGTGAATCTTCTCAGAGCTGTTGCTCCAGACAGGCCGCCGTTTCTCCAGGAACGCTCTGATGCCCTCCTGCCCGTCCTGAAGCTCCAGGTTCTCCAGCATGGCAGCAGAAGCAGACACATACGCAGCATCTCGGCTCTGAGACATCTGCCTGTAAAAGGCGGCTTTACCCAGAGCGATGACCGGCCGACTGGACTCACACACCCGTCTGGCCACGGCCAGCGTCTCTTCCTCCAGCTGCTCCTCTCTCACCATCTTACTGATCAGCCCATGCAGCAGGGCCTCTTGAGCGGAGATGGGCCGGCCTGTAAACAACATCTCCATGGCAACCTGGACACCAGGATACAGAGGACTTTTAAAATGGGTGATTTATTTTGTTACTAGTTCTAAAAATGACATTTTATAGTCAATAAACAACTCAAAAAATAAAAAACATCAGATTTCTTATTAGATGACAAAGCAGTAGAAGCAGTGGGTTACAATTGTAGGAGTAAATGTGGCTTCCTGTAATCATGTCTTTCACACTGATCACAAACTTTTGTTTAAAACTCATCACCTTTCTGGGTACAGCTCGCCCTAACGCCACACCCGGGGTGGAGCAGAACAGACCCACATTGACTCCAGGGGTGGCAAAGGTTGATTTATCTGTTGCTATGGCGATATCACAGCTGGCAACTAACTGGCAACCAGCCGCAGTGGCGACACCGTTCACCATAGCAATGACCGGCACTGGAATGTCTTGAATCAGGGTCATGACCTTTGACCAAATCAGGACAGAGAGAGAAAGTTGTACAAAATAAACTAATAACATTAACAACCCATTACTGATCTGAAATGACGCCTGACCTCTGAACATGTCTGGAACACTTTGCTGTGGTAGTCTTGACCCTGTCCGGACGTCAGTTCCTTAAGGTCATGACCTGAGGAAAACACTGGACCCTGTGCTGGAGAGAGAGAGAGAGAGAGAGAGAGTTTCAGCAGCAGTTTCCTGCTGTGGAAGTGTGTTTTCATCTGCTGTATTGTGGATCAATTCTGTCTTTTGCCTGATATGATGATGACCCGCAGATCCTGTCTGTCTGTCACAATGTTTTCTCTCAGAGACTCCAGCATGGGCAGAGACAGCGCGTTCCTCCTCCGAGCGTCATTCAGCGTGATTCTCCTGCGTGATGACGTCACGGCCACAAGTGAGTTTACACTGACCTCTTCAGTTACTATAGTGTAAAATCAGCTTCTACAGTTTATAGTGTTTTTACACTGAAATGAAGCGATTCATGTATTTCTCGTGTGTGTACTAGTGAGGGCTGGATTCAGAGATTTAGGGCGTTTTTCGCACCTGATTCCGTTCTGCTGTTGTCTGAGAGTCAGAGATGAAGAATCAGCGGTCAGTTTTCTCGTCCAGATCCTCCACAGCTTCCTGTTACAGTTCAGGAGGTTTGACACTCTATAAAACCCACTTAAGATCATGTTTAAACACTGCACAGAAACTTACTCACACCACGACCGTGAATCTGCTACAGCGACGGGTGAATCTGCTACAGCTTCCGCTGTCTTCAAAATAAAAGTCACCCACTCGACAATATTACCAAAACAATGTCTGATCAGAAAGGAAAGAGATATAATAATATGATAAATGTGATTTTGTAAATTAATTTTAATATCGATAGCTTAAGCTAGTTTGTGAAAATTTCGGACTATATTTAAATATGATATGGTTTTGGGTGCTTGATGTTTTAAAATCATGACTCATTGCGTTCTGATCGTTGATTTACTGTTTCTATTGTTCTTTCATTTGTAAGTCGCTTTGGATAAAAGCGTCTGCTGAATGTAAATGTATTTAACGAGTTCAACATAATAAAAAGTGAAGGAGATAACGTTTAAACATTATGCAAACTAATTTCGTGACACCCTTCTGCTAGAACATACAGTGAAACTGCACTCTGATGCCTGACATAAACTGAGGTTAATAAACTGAGGTTAATAAACTGAGGTTAATAAACTGAGGTTAATAAACTGAGGTTAATAAACTGAGGTTAATAAACTGAGGTTAATAAACTGAGGTTAATGGTTGTTTAGTATCTGTGTGATGATCATGATGATTCGTTTATTTTAACGCTGTAATTAACAGAATCATGTCTTATATCTGCCACAAGAGGGCGCGACATTCCCGTTTAAAACATCATTTACAGTTCAGCTTTACACTCGTGTTTCTAAATGTATCTGTCTGATCAAACTTCTCGTAAGTCATTACAGGATATCCTGCGTGATTATACACGCGTGATAAAAGTTATTATTATTAATGATCAGTGCTGGGAATGTCTGTTAAAGGAGTCAGTGTTTATTGCAGATGAATCAGTGTGAAGGAGTTTCATGATGATGATGATGATGATGATGGAGGAGGAGGAGTTTCATGATGATGATGATGATGGAAGAGGAGTTTCA
>JAZGTK010017583.1:0-12219 GCA_036877625.1 Ambastaia sidthimunki
ATATATTTATATTGTGCTGAAGCAAGATTGTAAATGTTATATACCAATCCACAAATGTATTCATAGCTGTATCTTAAGAGATTTTAAAGAGTGTTTAAAGAAAGCAATTGTAATAATTTTGTCTTTGTTGAAATGTTATTTTATATGTTAAAGTGTTTAATTGTGCTTTGAAATAACAGCATTCATCTTTTTTTGTCTTGTTTCACAGGTAGGATTTTTCCCTTCTGACTGTGTGGAACTAATTAGTGAGAAAATCCCATCAAACGTGACTAACTCGTTGGCCAAGCCAGGTACACACGTTTTGTCCAGACTGTTTGTTTTTCATAGTTAAGTGACATCAGCCTCAGCATGTTTAGAGGGACAATATGTGTTTCATCCCTAGTGTTTGTTTAAAAGCTTTGTTATTTTAATGTTCTGTAGTGTCTAAGAAGCACGGCAAGCTGATCACATTTCTGCGCACGTTTATGAAATCACGGCCAACAAAGCAGAAGCTGAAACAGCGAGGTATCCTGAAAGAAAGAGTGTTCGGCTGTGACCTTGGAGAACACTTGCTGAACTCGGGCCATGATGGTGAGAACAGAGAAACATAATTTCATTTATTTTATTATGTATTTCAACACTTGCATTCGTCATATAGCAACTTCCAGCAAATTCCAGAAAGAACACTTGGCGAATTAGCCTTGCTGTTTGAGCTACAAATTGACGTCATGACTAAACTGATCTATTTAAATTTAATGGCATGTAATTCGTATGTAAATTGCAGATTAAATTTGTGTTGGTCCAACAGTCCCACAGGTCATCAGAAGCTGCACTGAGTTCATCGAGAGACATGGAGTAGTGGATGGAATTTACCGCTTATCTGGAATTTCCTCCAACATTCAGAAACTGCGGTATGAAAGCCATTGCCTGTTATGATTAAATGTTTACGTACCTTATCTTATAATAAAGATTTCAAAAAACATATATCAACCTGCTGTGTCTGCAGGCATGAGTTTGACTCGGAGCACGTTCCCGATCTCACCAAGGACACTTATATCCAGGACATTCATTCAGTGGGATCGTTGTGTAAACTATACTTCAGGGAGCTGCCCAACCCTTTGCTTACCTACCAACTCTATGAGAAATTCTCGGTAAGTATCTGCAAACATTGACACACACCCTATACTTAGTATTGGAACACGGCAGTGATGTTTTGGCATTTTTGTCACAGGATGCTGTATCAGCCACCACCGATGAGGAGAGGCTGATCAAAGTCCATGATGTCATACAGCAGCTGCCTCCCCCACACTACAGGTTAGAATGGTGTACAGCATCATCTACTGATGAGAAAGAGAACTGCAGTGGACAGTGGATGAAATTATTTTAATTAACAGCAGGGGAGGATGATATGGGCAGGATTATATTTAATTCAATACTGAGAAAGCAATAAAATTATTGCAGTAGGTTTTATCATATCTTTATCATATTTTTTTATAACCGATTTCTGCATTTATGAATAAATTTACTACTAATTGGCTTATAAAGGTTACATGTGATGATAATTTGTTTATCGCATTTTGAACTGAGGAAATATTAATTCTCGCTATAATTTAAGAGTTTCTGTCTCATGTCTCTTGTCTGTCTCTGTTTTTTTTTTGCTTCCAGAACTCTTGAGTTTCTCATGAGACATTTATCCAGTATGGGAACCCACAGTACTGTAACCAACATGCACTGCAAAAACCTTGCTATCGTCTGGGCTCCAAATCTTCTCAGGTGAATTGTCTAGTCTCTGCTTCCAGCTAGATTTATCTATAAAGGTATTACACTGACCCAAAAAGTTGTATTCAATGATCTCTTGCTAAAACGTTGCAGGTCTAAACAGATTGAGTCAGCATGTTTCAGTGGCACATCTGCCTTTATGGAAGTGCGTGTTCAGTCTGTTGTTGTGGAGTTCATTCTTAATCACGTGGACGTTCTCTTTAGTCCCAAACTCAGTACTTTGATCCGCCACAGCACAGGTGAGAAATAAACTTCTATCAGAACTGATTTTTAAATTAAATGCTACTAAATGCTACTGAGATCTTAAATAAGCTCATAATTCTGGTCTTAATTGCCAGGTCATGCTACTTTAGCTCGGCCTAAATCTCTGCTGGTGAGCTCTCCTTCTACCAAGCTGCTTTCACTGGAGGAAGCCCAGGCTCGAACCCAAGCCCAGCTCAACTCTCCTGTGTCTCCTGACAGCAAGTACATTGATGTTGGAGAGGGGCCTGCCGCCCTTCAGGGCAAGTTTCACACAGTCATAGACTTTCCATCAGAGAGGTTTGTACTGATTTTAGCATTGTGGCATTTTCAACGTTGACTGAGAATTATATGATGCAGATGTGAAAAAGTAACTGGTAATTATTGCTGGTAAATCTAGGAAAAAGGGTTCCACAAAGTCCAAAAAATCTCCAGTTGGAAACTGGCTTTCTTTCTTTAATATGGGAAAGTCCTCTGCTCCTGCCAAACCCAAACTACATCGACATCCCAGCGAGCCAAATGAGATGAAGACAACACCCCTCCCAGGTCCAGCTTTCACCCTCTTCATTAATCACCCAATTCATGTATTCCCTATTAGCAGTTTTATTAGATATTTCCAAAAATGTTATGTGTGGAGAGAAGATATGCAGATATTGACCTGTGGTTCACTCTCACAGGTGGTAGAAGAGACACTGGAACACTACGGTCTGCCAAAAGTGAAGAATCTCTGTCCTCTTCACATAACTTTGAGGGTAAAATTTTTAACACGTCACTCTTATTAATTCCCAGGTCCTTTTAGCTTTCATTACAGGTGTTTTCTTTCTTTAAATGCCAAGTGTCCTTGCTAAATGGGATGTCCTGAGAAATCACCTTTCTAAGTGACAGCCCTAACTTATTTAAAAAGCATCAATAGGGAAGTAAGGGTGGTGACGTGTTTTTATTTATTTGTTTATTTATTTATTTATTTATTTATTGCCAATCAGAAACATACCTGCCTGTCAAGATTGCAGTTTGCTTATTCTTCTTTGGAGGCTGAGGCCTTGGACAGAGAGCGTGTAGTTTAAATAAGCAAGATGTTTGAAATCACTTTCAGTACCTTGCAGCAATTGTTTCTTAGTGACTTACCAGTTATTTTAGTTATCTCTGGGTATTGGGCTGAACTTTGTCATTTTCTTTCAGGCGTATCAAATGTGTATCGTCCACGCAGACCTCTCTCCACCAGTGATGCTTTATCCATATCATTCAATGAGGAGCTGTTGGATAGTAGAGCATCTGGGGACTCGCGGTTCAGCCTTAAAGAAGGACACCACAAGAAGGACACTACTGCCTCTTCCTCCTGTGTGCCTGCTCTTATATCTCCTCCACACCTTGCGGCAGATACTGAGTTTATAGGCATAGCCTCTTCAGACATTGACCCGCTGGCCTTTAAATGCAGCATGCAGCCTGTTGATCCCACTGTATCTGATGGAAAGAAAAGAGGCAGTCGCAAGAAGGCAGGGGGCAGTCTTGTTGAGTCTAAGCCTTTAGACAAAGTCACTAGTCCCTCTCTGCCACCTGATCTCATCCCAGTGCGCTTGGAAGATACAAATCACAACCACTCCAAAGTGCCAGCAGCCCCAGCTAAGACTGGCCAAGAAGGCACCACAAGGAGCTCGGTGGCAAAGAGTGTGACTGTGTCCTGTCCATCTGACATCACATCTCTCATGAAAAAGCCCAGTGTGTCCTCAAAAAGTGAAGGTCATCAACGATCTGCTAGTTTCTGCAAGGCAGAAAGTAAACCGGCAGATGTCAAGGAGCACAGAAGAACAGAGTCAGGTCAGGACATGCTTTGTATTTATTAAAATAATCAAACTATACCTTTTCATACAGTTTTTGTCAGACTAATTGATATCTTACTAAAGAAGATATCCCTTACCCAAATAGATTATGTGGACTTTTTCTTATCTTCTGCTGTCAAAATGTGTTAAATGGAGCTTTGGGAACTAAACACTAAATGGTAGCTGAAAACATAATTAAATTAGCCTATATTAGCCTATTATATATAACTATTTAATAAACAAGTGTGCAAGGGACAGGTGATGTGCAGAACCTTGTGAATAATGATCATTCTTATTCTGAGCATGCAGGTTTTGTGTGGCTTGGAATATTAGCAAGAGAAACTTAGATGTTAGTAAAGTTAGGATTTAACTTCATTTTCAAACTGTGCTTTTTGCTTCTGTGTTTCCTTCATCTAGGTGCTGTTACGTTTGAGTGCACACCTGGCTTGGTGAGGTCTGTGTCTCTTATAACTCCCCAGCCTTCAGTAAAGAGCGCTGCCCGTATGCTAGCTCTGGAACTAGCTGAGACCGCCCAGCAGGCCACTCGACTCAGCAAACGTGGGAGCTCTGAACCCCCTACACCTGTTTCTCCTCTTCACAATCAGAACCCACTGTTCACACTTCAGTTTCCTCCTCAACATCCTGTACAGACATCCTCTGATAAAGAGGAACAGTATGTGTCTAGCAGAACATTCCCTGATCCTTCCAGCACCATGTCTACTGAAAGCCAGACTGATGCAGGCAGCCTACGCAGCACTTGTGCCTGTCATGGCAGTGAGAGTGGCCTTAGTTTCTCTGATGGTTACGATGCATCGGCTGGTAGCAACTGCACACACGTGCCCTCTCAGGGTTTCTCTCCTCGTAGAGATTCAGAGGTACAGCAGGTTCCAGAGAGCCACACAGTTATGAGAGATAACATCCGTCATGTTGGAGTAGGAACAGATAGAAGTGGTCTAAGCCAAGATGCTGAAATGGAGGTGTATGGCAGTTTACAGCCTTCAGAGGGTCTCTCAAAACAAACATTCTTGGATGGTCAATCAGCCATTGATGCACTACACAACAAGCAGGCGGCTAATGCCGCAAACTTCCGAGCCATATTGGCGGAAACAGCCATGCCTGCTTCAGTGCATGAAGTTTTTCCACCTGTTTCAAGCACTCCTCCACCAAGTGTAGTCTATCACTACCAACCCAAAGATAAAATGTCTTCTCACTCTCAACACTGGCTAAGCCCAGCTGGACAAAGCACGCCTTATTATCAGCCTGACGAGGGGCATCCCCATCCCAGAGTTCTCTCAAGAAACTACTGCAATACCCTTGCTCCACGATCCCTACATCAGTCTATTAAATATAAAGGTCAAAGGGAAGAAAACTCCTCAGCTGGTTTTTATAGACATGAAGGTCCAAGGTACCCACCGCTAGATGGAGCCTCTGTTTATCCCACCATCCGCAGGGTGCGTTCCATGCACGCTCCACCGGAGGACAAATTTTACTTCCTTCAGCGTCAAGGCAGCCAGAAAAAATCTTATCCAAAACCTCTTCCATCAGACATCCGGCCTTACTTTGAAGATGGGAAAGTTCGATACAGGTACAGTCCCTATTCAGAGGCTCGATATAATAAAGTGGATCAACGCAGTGAAAACAGTCATGGATACAATCTTTCTTACACTGTCAGGAAACCTTCCTGTCCATCAAAATTGATGGGTGGCACCAAGAACTACCACAAGCCTTTACAAAACCTGCCACTAAACAATGAGTCTGACTTTATGACCAGAGATGTTAATCTCCAGCCAAGAATGAAGAATCCTTCTGTCTATGAGACTTTTAATTCTAGTTTATCTGATCAACATTTTAGCCAGTCCATTAGACGGGAAAACGCAGCCAACGAGAGGTCGTTGGGTCCAGTTGTGCCTCAGCCCCATGTTGTAAGAGGCAGTCGTCAGTGTCAGGAGACGATGCATTCTAGGAGCAGATCAGACTCTGGAAAAGAGATGCTGATTTCAACTGAAGGGGCAGATGGGAAGTACAGGGTTACCATGGTGTCTCATTACTCCCCAGATCACCCACTTTCTGATCCTGATATGCCTGCACCCTACCAGTCAGACTACTATGGCAGTGGGCAGGGAGCCAAATCGTCTCTTATGATGAAGCAGAGTCGATCTATGCACAACTACCCACAACACAGGCTTGAGTCCATAGCACTGCCACAGAACCTGTCCCTTCACAAGGAATACAGCTGCCCGGACTTTAAATACACAGGATCCAGTGATAGCTTCTGTATCACACATCCAAACCAGGATAGGCAGGTGTATAACACTCTCAGAAACCCCTCCAAACAGGACTACCGGTACATTCGGACAGTGAGCAGGGAATATCAGAGGTCTAAGAGATCACAGAGTGTGAAAACTCGTCATCCACCTGGCCAAGCCAGAATAACCCTGGAGCGGGACCATAGACAGTCATTTTCTTCTCAAAGTAGGACAAGAACTCGTAGCATGTATGTGCCATCTCGCTCGGGCTACTCAGATGGCTATGTATCTGTACAGTCAAGGGTCCCTAAGATCAGTCGAGCTGGTTCTGGCATTTACCCCGGCTATGGCTGCATGCCACCCCATAATGACAGATTGTACTCCACTGCTGTGGGCCATGCAGGTTTTAATCAGACAGAACTCAGGCCTGAGGTGCAGATCTATGCTGATTGAGAGATCTGTTATGTATTAAAAAAATAATAAAAATAAACAGAAAATATAATCTCTGCAGGGCAGTGGTTTTCTATTGTTAACAGATAAAAATAATAAAGTTTAAAAATAAGTCTAAAAATGCTTTAATTGTTCACTGAAGGGTTTCAATCACTGTTTGCACTGCATACTCTATATATTAACAGAGTTCCAACAGCTTAAACAAACACTGCATTAATAATACTCATAGATTGTGGTAACGGGGGATTGTGGCTTTATTGCTGCTTTGATTTGTTGAAGTGTGTTGTGTTAGTTTTGTCATTTTGTTATTAGCGATGGGGTTGCAAAAATAACATGATCTTTATTAAAAGAAATTAACAATGGCTTTCTAAAAGTGCAATAGGTGCAATATATAGGAGCCACTGCCTTGTGTTTTTGGATAAAGAGTGTAGTTATGTATTACCATCACTGTGGAATCCAAAGTTGTAAATGTCAGTGACATCAGCATATATGATTGACTAAAGAAAGTAATTATAAAAGGTCATAAAATGGGGACGTGTTGCTGTTTAATCCCCAGTATTTTCTTCCCTGCATTTTATAATCATGCACTTTATAGCTGGTCTGTGTTTTTATGTAACAGGCACTTTAGACATGATCATTTTTCCATTTTTGTGATAAAAATGTAGGCGGCCTGTAAAACCTACTGGTTTGCAAATTAAGCCAGCAGGTTCAGATGAGCTGGTACTGTTCTGAGGAACTGCTGTTGTAGATTTTGAACAAGTGTACTGTTCTCTATTCTATTTGATTTTATGCATTTTTTATGTTCACTTTGCTTTTCTCTCATTAAAGTTATTTATTCAAAATCGCTACATGTGCCATTGTTGTACCTAATGTAATCGGTGCTTAGATCATTATCTTCTGTTACTTGACAAAAGCCTGGAAAATAATTGTTGAATTATAACCATATGGAGACGTTTTGCTGTCTTTAATACTGTTGTTCCAAGATTTATTGCAGGTCATCTGCACGAGTACCTCCATAAAGCGTTTTAAGATGCCTCGTCATGTCAGGAAGTTATATCATTATATACCCTTGTTATTGTTACGTTTTAATGCATTTTTTATTAATCATTAATATTAATGACTCTTACACCGGGTATTGTATTTATAGTTCCCTGCCGATGTTCCTCCAGCAGTGAACAGCAGAGGGCACTGTAGTATTGAAGACTCAACTAATGCTGTTCATGCATTGCACTAATGGGAAGCCAGATCAAAGGTTTTAAAGCCCTGGGTTTCTGATGCAATACAATTATTATTTCGGCAATATCTTTTTTTGTACATAGTCCAAAGTTTTATGTGTTTAGGATTCTGAGGTGTCAGAATTGGTGATATGAAAAACTGAGGTGTTGACCTCTCATACACTGAAGCCTGGCGAATCATTTGATACTGTATTAGATGGATCCCACACAAGTCTGCGTGTCAGTCAAAACACACAGTGAATAGAACCGGAACTGTAACGGGGTATTAATAAGATAAATTCAATATCTTAAAAATACCTTTTTAATGTAGCCTGTTCCGTATTAGGTTTTTCCGGTATTAGTTGTATTAGTTATCGGTTTTCAGGTAAGAACACGTCACGCAACCTGTCAATGTTGGTGCCAATTAAATTGTTTTGATCGGACTTACTGCTTTAACGTCGACAACAAAAATAGGAAGCGTCCCCCCTTTTAACAGTAGGTCAGCCTATTTATTTAACTAACATAATTATGTACAAATGTATATTTAGTTATTTGCATTTACCATTGTTTTTCCTGCTGTATGCCACGCCAGAAAACGACCGTCAGTTTTGGAACGGTGATGCGTCATCACGTGATACGTAATAGTAAATCTGGCGGTAAAACAAAAAGGCCATGTTTTTTTTCGCATTTGAACCCTATATTATTTTCTTTGGTATGCTGTATAAAATAAATTCTAAAGCAATAGCTAACATGAACGAACACAAGGATATTCTTGACTAAAAAAGTGTGATACAATTGTCTTGCACAAGAGCAACAATCAAATCTTTACATTCAATGTGCACATCCAGAAACCGGCTAGCTGCAATTTTGATGCTACTGAAGGCTGCAGCAAAATAATTCATAGGAGCCTGAAATTGAAGAAAGCACATCACCAGCAGCATGGTGTGGAACTCATAATGCACCATGTTGTATTAAATAAGCTGGCACTTGCTGAGCGAAATTGTATGATTTGATTGGTGCTGTGTTCACTCATCTGATTTGACTAACTGTGAGCTTGTGTGACATTAGCAAGTGTAAATGGTACCTACCCGAACCACAAACGCACACGATGTTATAGTGGCTGTGATTAAGACCATAGACGTTCTTCCTCTGTAATTTTCAGCCTTAACTAATTGTGTGGAATGAACTAAAATCCCATCAACGTACTCTTAAAAATTCATGTTACGTTGTTTGTGCGTCAAAGTGGCTATGAGCGGCTATAAAACGATGATTTTTAGAAGCAGGAATGCACGGTGTAAAACTAAGCCATTCCTGTTTGCGTGCCACTAACAGCTGTAGAAATCTGCTATATGAGGAGATTTAGAGCCAACAGCAGATGTCTAGACTAGCAAACCTATTGGCATACTCTCATACTCACTGTGCTGAGGCTTTGTGTTCGGGTACAGCTAGCCTGGACATACTGGGTCCACAAGACACACTTCATCAATAACTCAGACACAAAGAAAAATTCTTAAAGGTACAATCACATATCAAAGCAAGTGCTCTGTTCAAATAAAGAGCCTTTGCCCTTGGGTGGCTTGCTTACGTTAGATGAACTTATACAGTAAATCTTTACAGTATAGAGTGGTGTGTGCACTTCCTGTGACAGTACGAGCCCAGCTTGTAATAACTTGGCACTATAGAAGAATTGTGCCTGCAGTGTCTAAACAAAAATGAATGCTGCAGTTTTCAGCCCCTTCTCATGGCGCTCTATCTGTCCATTAGACCTGCCTTTTTTCCCATTTTCATGGAGTTTTTTGGATGGTTCAAAAGCAACATGGCCTTTTGTTCATTAACACTGATCAAGTGCAGCTTTCAAGAAGCTTCCTCCCCATCTTATCACGGTCAGCAGTAGAATAATTCATATGGGACAAGCTTCCAGGGGTCTTGCTTTGCAGTGGAACTTTTTAAGGGCTTAACATCTTCTAGTCACTGAAGTGTCCTTGTATGACAAGAGCAGCATAACAATTTCTACTTTGTGTTCCACAGGAAAAACAGCAGCAGTTTGGAACAAGTTGAAGGTGAGTAAATAAGGACAGAATTTTCACTTATCAGAACTGTTCCTTTACAAATCTCGAAATTCAAGTGCAAAACCATGCTAATGTTATTGTATTTATATAAGCATTTCAACAGATATGTAGTTTCATAACAAAACCTAAACAAGGTGCAAGGTTTACCATACTTATATACATTGCTAGTCATGTGACCTGCAGGAACTGTGGATACATGAGGACCTCTCAGCTCAATAACCATCACCGTCCATTTCTCACATCAACCCAGAATAACAAATTGTCCACCACCCCTAATATTTCTTGGTATCATAATGGTGATGGGATGCAAATTGGTCTCAAAAAGACATCACAGCACCTTTGTCCAGAGAAAAGTGTTCTGGCTTGGTCTGTGTTGTAAGATGACAGCTGATGACTGTAACTTGCCATAATTCTGCTGCAAATTCTATCCATAATGTTTTTGTATGAATACTCAATCTGACGCTCCTGTACTTATTTGAAAGCAAAGGAAACAGCACAGACACTGAAATTTTACCTAGTGTCAGTGGTGTTTTTGCTGTAAAGATGCTGTAAAAAAAACACATTCATTCAATTATAATTCTGAAAGTGAAAAATTCACATTTGATGCATTGATGCATTAAATACATAAAATTGTACTACTTTCATAGTTTTCATAGACATACTATAACTCAAACTGAACACATTTAAATGTTAAAAAATGAATATGAGGTTTGTATGTGTGCCCAAATATTGGAAATCTTAGGTACAATTGTTTATAATGTTTTTCAACTTGTCTGAGGTTGTTTGATAATTAAAGTCTTTCATTTGCTTACTTTAAAAACCTGCATAGAAACTGCAGACCGCAGAAACTGAATTTTAATTGTGCTTATCTCTGATCAATGTCTTGCTTTACTGAATTTACATGCAACCGGCCAGAATCTTGTTTACTTTATGTCAACTTGCCCTTCACTTTATATCATAAATTATCTCATTATGTATTCCTAATGATCAAAACATAAGACAACTCGATGATTTAGAAGTTGTTTTTCCCTCTGCCAGTATCATTTAGATAAATCTGAGCACTGAGAAGCTTATTTGGGAAAAACTTGTCATATTAAGGACTCTTGGGAAATGCATGGCCTCGGTTTCCTGGTACGTTGATGGTTTTGTAATGCTTCAGGTCACGGTTAGCACAAACATGCAGTACTGAGAGCTGAATGTTGAAGTGGCACCAGTACTTGTGTATTCTGTGTTGCTTGCTGAAGTTTGTTTGGTAAATCTTTGAAACTTGTTTTCATCTTATCAGGCTAATTCTGCAAGCAAACAAAGGATCTTGTGTCTACGCCTTTGTTAATACCAAACTCCACAACACCAATCAACCAAAATTTCACACATATGAGAGAGGCAAACAATATATCAGGATAGATATGAGATGCGTGTTTTGCAAAATTCCTGAAAAATAATTTGAAAGCAGTTTTCTTTCCTGTGTTAACATATTACTGTTAGATAGAAAGTTTGGACAGCCCAAAGAATGTCCATTTTTTTGGATAGCAGATAGCCAGAAGATATAGTTCAAACATGATTAGTTTAGTATCAGTTGCAGATGGGAGGGACATTCTTATTCTAATTTAGAATTAGAATTAGTATTTGATTGGACGATAAGTTTTTCGTTAAGAGAAAAACTTGTTTTTCTGTTTTTCGTTAAGAGACTGCTTGGAGAGAATCAACTTCTAGGTGTAGACTAGTACAAGATTTTAAACCAATCAATTCAATTTCAGTTCAATCCTGTTCCAATATAGCTAATCCAAACCTAGATTTTCTGGTTCAGGTGTGTTTGATTAGGGTTGGAGCTAAACTCTGCAGGACTTAAGGAACGGAACTGAAAATCTTTGCGCTAGTATATAGTTTGCTTTAAAGCCAATAGATATGGATTAAATGGCAAAACTCCAATTTTGTCTGAGTTTACAACTATAGCAGGTAAAGATCTCCATCAGTGCAGGGTTGGTGAAGACAGCAGATGGGGCTTGAACTTGAGACAGAAAACATGTAAATTCAGTTTCTATGAAGACTATAAAGGAGGTTTTCTACAAAAGAGCACTACAAAATGATTATCCTTTTACCAGAAATAACAGTTATCAAAAGACTAGCACCGGTGCCCTCAGAGTTCAAATAATCCTTTTATTAATGTGCCCTCAAGTGACCAAGCCAGCACTGACGGACAGTTAAGAAGACAAAACCTCACCCATGCCCTTAGCCGCTGTTCTGTCATTAGTGTTAAATGCAGCTGTTACAGAGCAGGACAGAATTTGTCTGAAGCTCTCGAAAGCATGATGATGGTACTAAAAACAGGAAATGTAAAAAGTAAGGTCTTCTGTAGTGGGGAAGTTCAGATGTGCCTGTTGCAGTCCGCTCTGATAGGCTGCTGCTTAAACACACACACACACAC
>JAZGTK010017584.1:0-12219 GCA_036877625.1 Ambastaia sidthimunki
GTTACAGGATAGATCGGGAGGAGAGGAAAGAAGCACGTAGGAATGGTGACCTATGAAACATTTGAGCTGGAAGTCGCAACGTTCCATTTTAAGAAACGGGCCGATAATGTGAAAAAAAAAACAATGAAAAAAAATCAATTTTTCTTTTTTAGCTAATTTCAAAGAACAGACATTCAAAAATAATCTCCCAAAGTTTGGTAGTCCAGATCATTGAGTAAAGGTATTTAAATGACTATTAAAGTTGACTTGAAACTCTCAAGTTGGGTTCTGCCGCTTTAAGAACGCGATGCTTTAGAGCGCATGTGATTCTAAATCATTCAAGAAGAAAACCGACACACAGCACAAGATTTATTGTTAAGACTTTAAACGATCAAGTAACATGCAAATTGCTTTACATTCTTTATTCTTTCCTGATCACAGCGTGGTGAGCATATTTTATTGTTGTTTAAGTCATTTGTAGTTCATGTTAAGGTTTATGGAGATCGCTGTGGATAAGCGTCTAAACGCAAAATGTGTTGCAGTTGTATTTTAAAATATTTATTCAAATACTTTAAAATAATTTGATTTTCAGCCTGGTTTAATATCATTTATATGTATACAAATGTCTTTGGTCAAATTAAGCTGTAAAATAATAGTTTATAGATTTAAATGCATGGATCTGCAGTTTAAATGGATTTTTAAAGATATTAACAAAAAGCGTTACAAAAGACGCGGTCTTTTTCCATTGATACCAAAATTTCAATTTTGAAATTTGCGACATCGGACGAATTTTGCCAGATCGGGTCACATATGTTCTAAGAGTGCTGATATTTGAAATGTTCTTGGACCTTATGTTCTAGTATAAAGATTACTAAAGACTATATCTATATCCCAACCAGGATCGAATATTTGTCTAAGCTATGACATAGATTAGTTGACTCTAATCTTAAATACTAATGAATGAAATCTAACAGCAGGTTGGCCTAGTTACTCTTTGTGAGTGGTAAATCTGACTTCTGCTGGCAAAACTACAAACAATATTTTTCAGTAAATGTATTTCCAATCATAAAAGTCCATATGACTATGTGCTACATACCAAGTCTTATGAAGTCATGATAGCTTTGTGTAAGAAACACCCTGGAATTTACTTGATTAAGATTTTAGAATTTTTATGTAACATTACAGTGTGAAACTTTTGAATACAATACCCTACAAGCTGTATGAATTATTTTTATGACAGTTTTATGATGGTCATTGAGCTGTTTTGTCCATGTACTGCTGTAATATTAATAGAAATATTTGAAATAACATGAGAGTAAACAATGACAGAATGTCCAATCCTCTTATCTTTGTTTAAAGTAACCTTTAAAATTCTCCATACTATTTCACAAGAATATGCATTGCACTAAAAACCCAAGGCCAAATAATACAAATATATAGCTGCAAGCAGTGATGACAGGCCTAAGCAGTATAGCGCCATCGCTATGTTGTTGAGTGTGTCTCAACAAACCATGGTGGGCACTTGGATTTAACTCGATAAATAGGGAAACACAACCCAAAATGTTTGACTTGCTGTTGGGTAAAGCTCTTGAATGGTGTCTTGCTTGATGAGAACACTACCTGTACCACGTTTGGTGACTGTAGGTAAAACTTAGGCCATCACTTCAGAGGGGGGCACTACAGAGCGTTACAAGTTTGATGTAAATCACTCAATGCATGCAGAAGACATAAGACACTCCCTGTTTGTCTTTTTGTCATAAATTTATTGCCTTGGCGTTAATACAAAGATGGCTTGCAAGAACTTAGTATAAAGTCTTATCCTGTGACTCCCTCTACTGGACAAACTACAGAAAAATACACATAATTTGAGATGATGTGGTTGATCTTTTAAAATGTATTGTTGTATCCTTTCATTAAATATATTATAAAATCTAGCACATGAAGAAAATAAATGGTGCTTGAGTGGAAAAGCTTGGAAATATATAAATGATGTTAACATGTTGCTAGTATGATTTAACATTATGTTACCATGTTTTAGCATGAAAAAATGATGCTAGCATGACTCAGCACAATGCTAACATGAGCTGGATGTTAGCATGACTTAGCATGATTCTAGCATGACTTAGCATGGTATTAGCATGAGTTAACATTGTGCTAGCAGGATTTAACATAATAGATAAACATTAAACTATGGCTTATTTATGATGTTATGAGGTTGCTAGGGTAATCTAAATGGTTGCTAGGGTGTGAAGTTGACAGGGTCAAGTAGGCCCACCCACATGTCTCTACAATGTTCAAATGCTAAGATATGACTTCATTTTATTAAATGGTTGCTAGGGTGTAGCTAGACAGTTAACAGGGTAAAACCAATAGGTGTGTGTCTGAGCCAACTCCTATGTCTCCTATGTCCTAGCCGATATAGCTAATTCATGTTTAATTAATTTTTTATTTATATAGTGTTTTTTACAATGCTACATTGCATCAAAGCAGCTTTACACATAATACTGAGATACATAAAAGAAATTAGAAAAAGTCTAATGTCCCTAGTAGATAGCCATACCTTCTGACCTGGGGTGTAAGTAGGATTGGGTGCTCGTCTGAGGTCGGCCATCATACGATGCCTGCGCACTGCCCTCTGCAGCTGATGGTGAGCTGCGTCCCAGACTCTCTCACTCTCTCGGTTCCAGTGGTCAACAGCCAGGACATCAGATGGTTCTCCTGACCAAGGGAAGAGGGGAGGCTGAAAACCGGGCATGCACTGGAAGGAAGTGAGTCCCATGGTAGGTTGACGAAGGGAATTTTGGGCATGCTCGGCCCATCCTAGGAACTGGTTCCAGAGTTCTGGTGGTTGTGGCAGAAGGTTCGTAAGAAGCGGCTAATCTCTTGAATTTTCCTCTCCGTTTGTCCATTTTTCTGAGGATGGTACCCTGAGGATAGACTTACGGTCACACCTAGGAGTGAGAAGAAAGCCTTCCAGACTCGAGAGATAAATTGAGGTCCTCTATCAGATACAATATCTTCAGGAATGCCAAAGTACCTGAACACATGATTAAACAAGAGTTCCGCTGTCTAGAGAGCCGTGGGTAGACCAGGGAGAGGGATAAGTCTGCATGATTTAGAAAAACGATCAACCACCACTAGAATAACTGTGTTCTTGTCTGAGACAGGCAGATCTGTTATGAAGTCTACTCCTAGGTGTGATTAGGGGCGATTGGGAATGGGGGGAGGAAGGAGTTTTCCCGCAGGTAGGTGTTTTGTAGTCTTTGAGATAGCACACTTCTTACATCCCTGGACGAACCGTCTCACCTCCCTAGCCATGTTAGGCCACCAGAAGCGATCTTGTAGCAACGAGAGAGTACCGTTGGCCCCTGGGTGGCCAGTGCCCAAGGAGGTGTGCGCTGAGTGAATTAGTGGGTTGCGTTAAGTTCGGGGTACATACTGAAGATGGGGGGGACAGCCCGGCTGGAGGAGAGGCAACTGGAGGAGAGGTCCATTGTATGGGACAGGAGATGAGTTCTGTTGGGAGAATTTTCTCTGGAACTTTTTCTCTGGAACTCTGGGTGTATCATCTGGAGCATGAATACGGGATAAGGCATCCGCCTTTCCATTCTTGGACCCTGGACGATAGGAGATTTTGAAATTAAATCTTGTAAAGAAGAGAGCCCATTTAGCCTGGCGGGGTTCAGACGTTTAGCATCTCTGCGTGACTGTGATCAGTCAAAACAAGGAAAGGATGAGCTGCCCCCTCCAACCAGTGCCTCCATTTCTCTAAGGCCAACTTTATGGCAAGTAGTTCTCTATTGCCTATGTCGTAGTTTCTTTCGGCCGGGCTGAGCTTCCTTGAGAAGAAGGCACATGGATGGAGTTTAGGTGGTGTCCTCTGCTGCTGCGACAGGACCGCTCCTACTCCTGTGGTGGAGGGGTCCACTTCAACCACGAAAGGGAGTTCCGGGTTAGGGTGTACGAGGAGAGGAGCAGAGGTAAAAGCTTTCTTGAGGTTAGCAAAGGCTTCAGTGGCTTCGGGGTTCCAGGAAAGAGACTTTGGCTTGCCACAGAGAAGGTTAGTGAGGGGACTTCAGACAGAACTGTAATTAGCAATAAAACGACGGTAGAAATTTGAGAAACCCAGAAAACGTTGGAGATCTTTTACTGTTGTGGGTATGGGCCAGGAGGTGATGGCTTCCACCTTCCCCTTGTCCATATGGATACCATCCTTGTCGACAATGTATCCCAGAAATTGAACAGAGGATTGGTGGAAAGAGCACTTCTCTGCCTTCAGATACAGATTGTAGCTTCGTAGCTGTTGGAGGACCTCCGCAACGTGGTGACGATGTTCAGCTAAGCTCCAGGAGTAGATAAGTATATCATCGATATATACGATTACAAACGGTGGAGAAACTCCCTAAAATCTTGAAAGATGGATAGAGCATTGACAAGACCATAGGGCATGACCTTGTATTCATACTGACCTGTCAGAGTTATAAAGCAATCTTCCATTCATCGCCCTTGCGTATAAGGATAAGGTTGTATGCGCTGCAGAGGTCCAACTTGGTGAAAATACTAGCCCCATGGAGATGTTCTAAGGTGGCTGGGACACGGGGAAGGGGATATCTGAATTTCACTGTAATTTGATTGAGAGCTCGGTAATCTATACAGAGCCGAAGGCCACCATCCTTTTTTAGCCACAAAGAATAAGCTTGAGGCACGTCGAGGGTACTACGTAACCCTGCTGAAGGGCGTCCTGGATGAATTCCTCCATGACCTTCTGCTCAGGAAATGAAAGAGGGTAGATCTTGCCACGGGGCACTGGCTCACCCGGTATGAGGTCGATGGCACAGTCCCATGGCCTGTGAGGTGGTAACTGGGCAGCTTTCTTGGGGCAGAAGACGTCGAGGAAGTTCTGGTAGCAGGCTGGAATGTTGTCTGGTGGGTGCATTAAAGGTCTTTCAACAGAAGTGGAGTAAATAGGACATGAATCTTGAGGGCGGATAACGGAACTCGGGAGTGTAGGAAAAAATTTGTGAAAACAGTCACTGCCCCATTTCAGCACCTCACCCGTCTTCCAGGAAAGTACCGGGTCCCTCCAGAACCAGAAGATGAAGAGGTTCTTTATGGAGAATACCAATGCTGAGCTCAATGGGTCCTACACACCGACTTACATGTCTCCTATTAAGTGGTTTTCCCGTTATAGACTAGACTTGGTAGGTAGTTTCTGTGGCTGTGGATGGGAGGTGTAGCTGGCGAGAGAGACTCCCAGAGATGAAGTTCCCCGCTGACGCCGAGTCGAGGAGCACTGTAACAGGCATAGAAACATTATGGGCAGTAAGGACAGCATTGGTAGATAGGGGTTTCATCTTATGAGAAGTAGGTTGGATCGCACTCACCATCCGGCATGGGGGCCGCAGAGGGCACATCTGGATGTGATGGTCTTCTGCTCCACAGTATAGACATAACCCGTAAGATAACCTGCGTCGTCTCTCAGCTGGGGTCAAACGGGGGGAGTCTGTTTGCATGGGTTCTGGTGCTGGTTCTGGAGGACTCTCAGCAATAGGACGGCATTGGGGAGGAGTAACAATGGCTGTGGAAGATGGTGGAGTGCAGGATTGGATTCTATTGGAGCATCGAATGGCGAGTTGAATAAAACGTTCCTGTCCAAACGTGTCATCATATGCTGCCAACTGTAGGCGTACCTTGGGGTTTAACCCTTGACGTTAGGCTACTATTAGGGATTGTTCGTTCCACCCGCTGGCGACGGCTAGGGTGTGAAACCTTAGGGAATATTGGGATATAGACATGTTTCCCTGTTTCAAATGGTATAATTGCTCTCCCACTGATGAATCACCAACTGGAACTCCAAAAACCTCCTTAAAATGGGTGATAAACTGGCTGAATGATTGTGTGACTGGGCCTTTCTGGGTGTATATAGTCTCCGCCCATTGGAGAGCCGGTCCTGCTAGGGAATTAATCACAAAAGAGATTTTTGCATCATCAGTGGGAAATAGTTGCGGATACATATCTAAAGTCAGTTGACATTGCAGTATAAAGCCATTGCACTCCCCCGACGTTCCTGAGAAGGGCGCTGGATGGACCATGGGACTGGCGACGACGGAGTGTGAAGGAGAGGTGAGTAGCGGAAGTGTAGTTGTTGTGGTGGTAGGTGGATAAGCCTGTTAAATAGCGGAGATGAGCGTCTTTATTAGATCCTCTGCCATTTGATTAGATCCTCCGCCTGTGTCTTCAATCCGGTCTTCTGTAACATAACACGGACACAGTAGGTAAGTGGAAAGTGGGTTTATTGAAACAACGGGTCAACACAAACAGGAGGATGTAACAGGTGAGTAAGAGATCTCTTTTGTAGAATGAATCAACGGCAGACTTGTAATGATGGTTGTTTCTCTTTTCAGGTAGGCAGACCCAACAGCTAGAGCGGATCACCAGGAAGCCCTCAAACATACAGGAGAGACCACCTGGACACAACTGGGAGGAACAGGAAACAGGAGGTAAGTAAATAGGTAAGAATTATCTAATGGATAGCGAGTGGAATAGAAAGTCAGATTAACACAGAGCGTGAGCGTGTGTGTTATGGAGACCGGACAGTGACTGAAACAAAAGAGAGTGCTTATAAAGGTGCCGAGATAAGTGAGGGAAATAAGGAACAGGTGCGTGTGATTAAAACTCAGGAGAGGCGCTGCGTGTAATTAGGGGGCGAGCCTGAACGCTCCATGACACTGGTAATAGTGATTTATAATTATTTTGATTTAAAACTGTTGGCTCTGATTTTGTGACAGTAAGTCAAACCCTTGGGAATGTTACAAACAGAAAAGCATAATGTTACTAATTGCAGCTATAACATCACACTGCTGTGACAAAGCAGGGAACAAATATAGAATTTGGCTAGTCCAGGGCTTGGTAGATTTATTAAAGTCCATCATAGTCCCACTGATCTGTCTCTGGTTGTCCCATCCCGTCTCCGCCACCATTCGGCCCTGACAAAGCTGACTACAGCACCTTGGGGAAATGAAAGACAGACAGACTTAGTGAGAGCCAGCACATCTGTTCTAATGGGAAGTGTCCCAGGTTCCGGTTTACCTAATGAATGCAGCCTAACAACCCCTTTGAACGATTTGAGTTATAAATCTATAGAACTATGTGTAGGCTAGATTAAAGAGGTGAGTCTTCAATCTAGATTTAAACTGACATAGTGTATCTGCCTTTCGGACAACACTGGGTAAACTGTTCCAGAGTTTGGGTGCCAAATATGAAAAAGATCTACCACCCGCGCTTGATTTTGAAATTCTGAGTATTATCAACTGGCCAAAATTTTCTGATTGCAGTGAACATGAAGGACTGTAATAAAAGAGAAGCTCATTCAGGTATTTAGGAGCTAAACTATTCAGTGCCTTGTAGGTAAGCAGAATTTTAAAGTTTATACAATATTTAATAGGCAGCCAGTGCAGTTTTGACAGAACCGGGCTAATGTGGTCATATTTGTTCATTCTCGTAAGGACTCTGGCTGTTGCATTTTGAATTATTGATGCATTTTTTAATTAAACCTGCAGACCAGCCACCTAATAAGGCATTGCAATAATCAAGTCTTGATGTCATGAATGCATTAATTCATTTTTCTGTGTTTGGCATAGAGAGCATGTGTCATAGTTTTGATATATTTTTAAGGTGAAAAAATGCAGTTTTACAAATATTGGAAATATTTGTATCCTTAAATATAATGGTTTTCAAAGGACTAATTGCTATCGAAAAAGGACATCCAGATTCTTAGCTGATGTAGCAGGCTTTATAGAGCATCCATCAAGGCTTAAACAGTATTCTAAGTTGTTCCATGTGAAAGATTTTGGTCTAATAATTAAAACTTCTTATTTGTCTGAGATTTGTCTTCTTATTTATCTTAGTAGCTAGACATCCAAGTTTTAATATTGACTATACATTCTGTTAGTTTGGTGAAGCTATTTGTCTCGTTCGGCCTTGAAGAGTATCATCAGCGTAACAATGAAAATTAAATCGATGTCTCTTAATAATTGCTCCTAAAGGTAGCATGTATAGGGTGAAAAGGAAAGGTCCAAGACACTGAGCCCTGTGGTACAGTGTGGCTATATTGAACTTGTGATTGGTATGATGCATTTTCACTCACAGAAACAAACTGGAATTGGTCAGATAAATATGATTTAAACCATGTTGGTGCTAGGGTGCTGTAAATGGTTGCTAGGGCATGGCCAGACAGTTTCCATGGTATTAATGAAAGACTACTTGCCAGTCTGGGTCAAAAGAGACCACCCACGTGTCTCTACAATGTTCTGATGCCTCTCACCTTTTTAAATAGGGTGAGTTGCTAGAGTACTGTAACTGGTTGCTGAGGTGTGGCTATAAAGTTATAATGTCACCATTTTTTGATGCTTGCTGAGACCAAAAATATTTATTAAATATGTTAAAAAGACTTGTCATGTGAATCCCTCTGTTGGAAAACATATAGAACTGCAGCCTACACAGAGAGGAAATAAAATGGTTTATTATTTAAAATTAACTATTAGTTCTACTTTTATCAAACATTAATAAAACTTAGCATGTTACCTTGGTTTGGCTTGTTTTCCACATATTAAAAGTATTTGTAAACTTGGGGTTAGGGTTGGGGTTAGGGTTAACCCTAAACTTTACACAATAAAAGAATATTAGTCATCAATACAGATATCATCAGGGTTCAGGGACTTAAGGACCGTTTAATGCATAATAATATGATTTTAATAGATGTATATTATTTAGCAAGCCTGTCAGCATCTAAAACAAATATGAAAATGACAACATTTACTAAATTTTGGTAATTTACCTTCGAAATATAGTGTTTCAAATGTTTTTAACTGTTATAGTGCCATCTATTTCCTAACTGAATCTTCTTTAAAATAACAAGATGCGTGAACTTAGTTTCGTGGTCTTCTATTTTTTTGTTTAGGGAATATGGATGTTTTGGTACACATGGCCATGCCTGTTTTCTAAATAACCCTGTTATATCAACCCTGAATTTATAATTGAAGGATTATGTGTTGCCTCAGTAATCAACATCTGGCTCTGTAAAGGAGCATTCTAATACTTTGGTGAACCACCTAATGATGGCTAAACCAAATACAAGAAAATCTAACATTACATATTCAAAAATGTTCAATAATTATTGATCTAGAGAGTCCAGAGAATTGTACTGCACTGGTGTTATTGAGGTTGAGTGACAAATCTAAGATTAAATCGCAAAAGTAAAATCGCAAAAAATAACTCAAATATTTAAAGACTGGTTTAATTAACTGCAGTGGCTCTAGAAGCAAAGTTGTTCAGAATTAGGAGACCTAACATGTGATATCAATATTTTGTCTTTCTGTCAACTGTCACATGATATGCAATCGTTAAACCCTAGTGGCCAGTTTCTTTCAAAATTCTTACAGACCATTGGGGTCATGAGTCAAACATGCCTACCAAGTTTCGTTCCAATGGGCCCCTCATTGACCTCGTCTAATAGGTGCTCAAATTTTATTGGGCAATGACGAATATGTTTTTCGAGATCAAATGTACTCATATACAATAATGGCACCTTGGACAAAGATGCTGCATGTCCCAATTTACCTTTGGATTAGTTATAGTCATTTTTGTATTTGTTTCACATTATACCACCATCAAGTGACCAATCACTGCAATTTTCTTTATGTGATCACTGATGAATAACACGTTTTTGATCGCTGTAGCACCCCCTATTGGCCAATTTGATTGTGTTCGGTACTACCATCTGGCCAAGTTTAAAGTCTTTAGGCCTTACGGTTTGGTCTGCACAATCATATTTAGGGCAGAATAATAATAATTATACTTTCTATAATAACTATATTAAATAATAATAACTAGATTTCAAGAAAAATCTTGCAATATTTTAATGATGTAAACATGTTTTAGCATAATAGCATAATGCTAGCATGACTTAGCATGATGTTAACATGTTAACCTAATTTAGCATAATAGATACTAAATTTGACATTCATGTTGTAATAATATTGTGCCAACTGTCATGATGCTGACATATAGCTAATTCGTGTTAGTGTGCTTATGTTGGGGTGCTTTAAATGGTTGCTAGGTCATGACTGTACAGTCTCCATAGTGATAATTAAAGAATATTTGGCAGTCTGAGTAAGAAAGAGGCCACCCAATTGTCTCTACAATGTTCTGATGCCGCTGACCTTTTTCAGGTAAGTGGTTGCTAGAGAACTGCAACTGATTGCTAGGGCGTGACTATCAGTTGTCACTGTTTGTTGCTGCTTGTTACTGTTCAGCCCATTCAGTCCTTTGAAAAATTGGGCGAAAAATTTCATAAATTTAACATACACCCAAAAACATTATACACCCAATTGATTACAAAAGTCTTTGCACAGCTCTCCTAAATAAGTCAATCTGATGCCTCATTCATGGGTCTACAACAGACTGTGCGGGACAAGATACATACCAATGTTTTGTTCAGAAAAAGAAAAAGTAGTATGTAAGAGAGTAATTGTAATGCTTTGCTTTGCAAGCAGCACTAATAAAAATAAAAATCTTAACAATTACAATAGGGTTTCAGCGCTATGCACTTGAACCCCTACCAATAGGGGTCTTTGCCTCTTCAGGGCTTGCACCAACAGCACCAAGGAAAATATTTGTGCACATCTTTGATAATGGGATTATAGAAGCAGTTAAAGCAGAAAAGTCCAGTTGCTGGACAGGCTACAACTACCAAAATGCCAAAAGAAATGCATAACTTGAGTATTTTTACTTTAGTAAAGACAGTGTTATTCCATTTATTAAAATATCAGGGATTCCATTGGGCCCTGAAGTATAGTTGCTATATGGGTGTTGAACCAGAGTGTTTCCCTACTAGATAAATTTTGAAAAACCTTCGCCCAGTTGTCTGCAGTAGACTACAGTGAATACTTACTTATCACACAAGTTTTTATCATCTTAACCTTTGAGTGAATTTGTTTTGTAGCTGCATTGCTCTCTGAACTAGACACACTTTCAAAAGAGACCAGGACTTGTGACTCAAGCCACTCGGGTTGGTACCAGCTGTGCCATGGACAGTTCTGATCCAGAGAATCAGGGGTTTTGCAGCAGCCTATTGCTCGAGTGCGGTCTATGCGAAACAAACAAATACCGGAGGAGCGTGTGCACCTGTACGCGCATATGGAAACTTATGTCCGAAAATTGAAATGTTTCTAATTACAGAAATAGCCTAATTAGCGTGGTAGTTACCACCTTGTAATATTATGACATTACTGTAACATTATTTATTGTGTATGGATGGAATAAGGATTGATTTATAAGAATAGAATAAAGTGACATCTCATTCATGCATCATGTTGTGTTGGTCAGTTTTACTTGTACAGTGCAGATTTCGATTCAGTGGCAAAAATAAAGAAAATAAATCTTCTAATCAAATACTATATTGGCAGGACATTGAAGTGAATTATTTTCCATCTAATAGGATTATTTTATGACAAAATGTGGACACTGGGCCTACTTTACGGTGGCAGTTTGTTTGTGTAGTTTTGTATGTGTTTGTCTCTGGTTCTCTACTGAAGGCCTATTATGTTATTGAATTATCAATTTTAATGTACTTGGAATGTTGTAGTGTTATTACCAAGACCCTGAATAGTTATTTTGCTTGTTAGCAATGATTTCCAATAGAAATGTGTTGATTTTTACAATATAAATCTTTAAAAGCTTTTTTCTCAAAATTAGTTTTCTCTCATACTCCAAGAACAAAATCTCAACTTCAGTTGCACCTATATACACCAAACCTAGCTATATTATGAAGACTTTTACAGAGGGATTTGTAAGTATACACTGCTCAAAAAAATAAAGGGAACACTAAAATAACACATCCTAGATCTGAATGAATGAAATATTCTTATTAAATACTTTGTTCTTTACATAGTTGAATGTGCTGACAACAAAATCACAAAAAAATTATCAATGGAAATCAAATTTATTAACCCATGGAGGTCTGGATTTGGTGTCACATTCAAAATTAAAGTGGAAAAACACTATAGGCTGATCCAACTTTGATGTAATGTCCTTAAAACAAGTCAAAATGAGGCTCAGTAGTGTGTGTGGCCTCCACATGCCTGTATGACCTCCCTACAACGCCTGGGCATGCTTCTGATGAGGTGGCGGATGGTCTCCTGAGGGATCTCCTCCCAGACCTGGACTAAAGCATCCGCCAAC
>JAZGTK010017585.1:0-12218 GCA_036877625.1 Ambastaia sidthimunki
TATGGGGAATGAGCGAGTGTCATTCTTCTAAACCTCACCTTTTGTGCTCTCTGGAAGAAAGGAGAACAGTAAATAAGGCAAAAATAGAAATTCTTAACTTATCTGTCACAAGACCCTCAAATAACATTCCTACCTCCACGTAATGCAAAAGTTTTGAACAATGTTGACACAGCTGCTCTCCATAAATGAATGTTCAGGCTCTACAGCTATGTGTACATGTATGCTATTGACATCATTGCCATATTGTCAGTGTAACCCGAGCACTTGCAAATACCATCACATGAAATGCAACACTTTGCAAATGTCAAACTACTTTAAAACACTTATCTGAGACATTTACACCTTTGACAGACACCAAAGTGACTGCACTCAGGTTATCCAATTATTTTTCTAATCAGTAATATGTTCCCTGGGAATCAAACCTACAACCTTTGCGCAGCTAACGCGATGCTCTACCAATTCCAGCAGTATTATATTGTGTATTATGTTATTGGTTTCTGCACTGTTTTATTCACACTGTTCTAATTCTTCGATGTATGTGTTGTAAATTTCCACCTAGGATTGCTACAATTTCGTTGCACTCTGTGCAATGACAATAAAGGAATCTAATCTAATCTAATAATATAACTTGATGCATTTAAATTGTAAATGATCGCTGTTAGTATAACCACATGCTCATTGTGTTGATCAATGCGAAAAAGTTAGGCGTACAATACAGTATATGTATAATTCCATTAACTATCAGCTTATTGATATAATAATTTATGTTTTGAATAAAGTCAAGGAAATCTCTTTGGGAAACAAAAGTGTCATGTACAGTGTTGTACAGTATGTGACGCTGCTTTGCAATCATGTCACTGCAAAACTGTTGAAGTTTAAACCTTATTCTGCAACATATTCAACATGTTTTTCAGTTTTGGTCCAGTTACTACACAACCTACAGCTAGCAGTTTATTCCTGTTAATTAAACCTTAAAATAATTCACCACACCATATCAAGTACAAAAACATTTTTTTTTTATTTTCAATGGTCAAACCTGCAAAACATCTAGAAAAATATACAACAAAATGCTGAACCTTACCACAACAACAAACATAAAAGAATGAATATTCACATTTTTCCCCATTACGAGATAAAAGCACATTCTTTTTTCCCTCAATTGTACGAAAGCACCATTTTCATTGGGTTCCCTCACATATCTCCACAGTAGCCTGAATCGTTGGAGAGCTGAGAGTTGGAGCTACGGTTTGAAGAGGAGTTCCAAATGTCCAAATTCATGTGTGGCCCAAAGGGGTTGAAGCTGGAGTACTGTTTGCCTGGGCAGGCGCTGCCCGGCTCACGGTTGAAGGGTGCGATGGGTGACACTGGTGAATGGGGCGAGACGGGTGCTGAACGTTCTGGGTGGAAGTGGCTTTGGTACGGTTCACTTTGTGGTGTCCAGATAGAGCCAAATAGACTTGACATGGGTGAGAGACTTCTGGTTCCTGAAAAGTATGGCTGAAAGAAAAAAAACAAGCAAAAACCGGTAAACGTTGTTTTAACGTTTCACCTCCAACAAAGCAACTGTCTCCATCAGGTTGGAAAACAAACACTATGTAATGCAGGGGTCTTAAACTCAAATTACCTGGGGGCCACTAGCCAGGTGGTGTTCTCCATTGGGGGCCAGCTGAACAGTTACAACAATAAAATGACTTTTACAACCATAAATTTGAACTTTTTAGCAGTTACAATTTTCAGCAGTTTATAGTTAAAGCATGTTCAGACTTTCCTAGGGTGGAGTAATTCATTGTGTGCTTGTACCAGACATACTATTCTGCATGTTTAGAGAAGATATTGTAAAATAAGCTATAATCATAGTCTGAGTCTGTGTGTTATGTCGATTTTACCATGAGTAACACTCTGCACTAGAACCTGAAGTTTTGTTACCTGCTGTAGGACTTTCATGACACCCTGTGTACACTTTGCTAAAACACTCTCATATAACACCTTATATAAACACCCTTAAAACACCCTTATATAATTCTCACCTTGCTGCCCACACAACTGCCAGTGTCCCAAGTGGAGTTCATGTCGTGGGCTGTATTATCAACCCAGACTGGTTGATGGCTGTGGGTCATGGTTTGGCTTTCATGGCATGAGAATGCACTTTGATAATTTCCGTTACCTAAAAATAAAAAAATAAATGAAAAAGATGATGCAAACTACATAATAACTACAAGTTATAAAGATACATTTGACTGAATATGACAAAAAAACTCACCGGGTGGCATGTAGTTTGTCTGATCAGTATAGGGATACGGATTGGTACACTGACTGTTCATGTTGTTCCACGGGAAGCTTCAGAATAATAAAATACAAAATATTTTAATTTCTTTTTACAGTAGATTTAACACTGACAAAAAATTAAGACAAAATGCACAGGTACATTTAAATCAATTAAAACATTTGAAACATAAACTTGCATGAAATTTCATACCAAAATCAAACTCTGAATGTTATTTAATGTTAATCGTAATGTTAATCAATGTCAATCATTGGCTTACCTTAGTAATTTTTTTCCTAACACTGATTTCGTTTACGTACTGGCTACTGAAGGTATTTTGCTCCAACCATTTTGTAAAATAGTAACCAAAAATCTGTTTAGAAAAATAACATTGAAACATACCCATTATATCCGGATGAAGGACTCTGAGGGACGAATGGGAGGGATTCGGTCATGTTGTATCTGAATTCATTGGTCAGAGGAACTGATGGGGCCGACCACGTCTCTTCTATCACACTGGAGCTAATAATGTCTAAAGAGACCAGAACACACGTATATAAGTGCAAAATTAAAAGACTGAAACTGACTGATCATCTGATCATGACTCTTCTAATGATTTTAGTCTAATACCTAAGGCAAAACTAGCCATGTACAATAAAAGTCTCTCACCATTGTTTCTGTCCACACCTGTGGCTACATGAGGGAAGGTCTGAGTGACTGGGGGGGCAGGACAGATCTCTGGACTTTGGTATGGTTCCCTGACATATAGATTGTTCATGCTGTTCACAAAAACAATCAGTTAGTCCTCTCAACAAATGTTCAAAACAAACATCTCTTTGAGCTTTGGTTCTTTTACCTTTGAGTTTTGTAGGTGTATTTGTTCAGGCAATATTCACGCTCTGCTGGATATGGGTTGTACTGGACGTTGTCTCCTAAAAGAGCAAAGAACAACACAGTTTTAAAATGGCTGATCCTATGATTTCACTTTTCCTGGAAACTGCAGTGGATTCATTGACTGTTTTCTCACAAAAGCATGTCATTATGAGTGTGTGTGTGTGTGTGTGTGTGAGAGAGATCTCGTACTCTTTCTCCCGGGATGTCGGTTTGGATCCTTCTCTCCTTCTACACTGCTGGCGCTGCTCCAGGACCCTCGGCTGGTTCTCACACTGCCTGATGAACTGCTTGAATCGGAGCCCGATTCCCACTGCAGTCGTTGCTCTGGACACTTACGCTTGGCTCTGGTAAAACCTGAGCAAAATATGATACAAAACGTATTCAGTTTCTGTCATGATTTATTAATTATTGTGAAATGTTATTTTACATAGTTACTGTGAATAATTGCAAGTTCTTGGAACTACCTATTTAGAAAGAAACAAATAAGCAAAAAACATGATGTTTTTATGTTTTATGGGGACATTGCATAGACGTAATGGTTTTTATAGTGTATAAACTGTATATATAACCCTCACAGAACACTTTCTGCTATTTTAGATTTTGAAAAAAGATCACATTGTGTGAGTATGATTCATAACATTTCCTTAAACACTATAACCTAACCCACAATCTAACACTAACAGAAAATGTTCTGCATTTTAACAATTTAAAAAAACTATTTAGTGTATTTTTGTGACGTTTTTACGAATGAGGATGTCCACAAAAGGAAGTTTTGCTCAGATTTGTCAGGTTTTTCTCACTTTTGGTTACAAATTTGTCCCTGATATATGGTTAAGCAAACACACAAACACAGATGAGACAAACTGTGTTGAAGTATTTGTTTAAAAACTCACCACTTTGTTTAAGAGGGCTGTTTGGGTTGAGTGCAATTTTGGGTTGTTCAGGTTTTGTGTTACGGTTTCTAGCTACATTACGTGGAGGTTCTCTCTCACTCTCCGTAACCATGACGATGCTGTTTTCAGGAAGTCTGTTAAAATATAAAAAAGTAAGATCACAAGCTCATACAACATGTTGCTACCGAGTGCTTTACTCTTATATTTACTGATTAGAAATGATTTTACCAGTTAACTAGCACTAGGTTATTGATCCATGAAGTTTAAAGGTGAATTCTGCACTTTAACCAACTTTTCATCATTCATTTTGCAGATACTCACTCAGGAACGAGTTCAGCCTTCCTGCGACTTCTGCTTGGGTTTTTCTTTGCTTTGGTGTTGGTGGCAGAAACTCCAAGTTCTGCATCTTTTTCTGGCCTCTTCTTCTGACTGCTGCTTCTCTCCGTCTTCTGGATCAAAGACACATTTTTGTGCATTAGTGAAGTTTGCAGAAGAAGTCAGGTACTGAAAATGAATTCAGATAGGCTTGTGGCTATTACCTCTTCATCTGCGTTGTCCCTTTTATCCACAATGATTTTTCTTTTGCACTCGTTCTTCTCCATCTTCTCATCTGCTGGCTGAGGGACTTTGTTTGCGGCCACATTTTCAGGTGTTTCCATGGGAAACATATGAGTTGGCAACGCTTCGCTGTCCCCGGATTCTTTAAAGTGCTCCTTTTCAGGAGGAAGTAGAGTTTCTACTAATATGTCATTGTTATTGTTGTTGTTATTACAAACCTCTGGATCCATCTCAAATGTGCGATCTCTCTCTTCGTCGGTGGGAGGGTTGCAAAACGTTGCGGGAGCGCTGGGGGCAGCTGCAGAGCTATTTTTGTATCTACCGTAGAGAAATGACACCTTAGTTTGTTTTTTCGAAGGCTGAGATGAGCCCCCAGAAGTTTTCTTGGACGAGGACTGGGAACGAATCGTCCCATTGGCCACGGCTGGAGAGCCCCGCCCCTTGCCTTTGTCAGAGGGGTCCGCGTAGTTCTTACAGCTGCCTTTTCCTCTAATAAATAAAACAAACAAATACTTATGTTAAAGTTTTTTAATTCTTTTGTGAACTTATTTACGAATGAACTAGCGATTACAAATAAGTTGACAGTTTGTCACAATTCTCAGTAGTAGTTTAATTAAAGCTGTTGAGTTGAATGCTTTATTTTATAAAGTTAAGAGAGATACTAACAAACTTAATTAAAACAATTACCAAATTACTAACGATACTTTAGAATGACTGATTACGTCATGTTTACTTCGGTATCAACATGACAGTAAAGTATCTGTACTTCTGACATCACTTACAATAGCTTTAAATCAAATCTATAGAATTCTATAGATTTATAGAATCTATATCTTTCAAGTTCAATCACCAAGACTGAAGGTGTCCTACCTGAGACCGTTGGAGGAGCTGTGATTCACGCTGCTACCTTCACGGGGGACAGGATTGTGATTGCTACGGGGGCTGGGCGTGGAGAACTCGCTCAAGATGTTCTGAGCTTGATGAAAAGCCATCAGACACACACCAGCTAAAGAGAAGCTACAAAACACAGCTACTGTTAATGCATAGAACTGCACTCAGCTTTCTGCACAGACAGGGTTGTATTTTGTATGTTGTGTATTTTAAAAGGTGGCTAACCAGGTAAAGACCAGTGTGATGACCCAGAAGGATTCCTCCCAGCTGGGACCGGGTACCACCTGTGCGCACAGGGGCAGCATGTGGTGGGGTAGAGTGACATTGAGAGTGAAGTGGAAGAGAGAGCCACGTTCTGTTACCAGAGTCAGGTCTCTGATCACCCATGAAGATGTGAAGTCTGGAGTAAATCTAGAGAGATGGACAGAGTGTTTAGAACAAAGCAATTATAAAGACAAAACAGACAGACCGGTAAATATGAACATTTAAAAAACAAGCGGAATGGACATAGTGAAAGAAATACATAAATACAAAAAAAACAACAAAAGAACGGAATAAGAATCAGATAATCTCAGTCTGACTTATATTGTAATAAATGACAAATATTAATCATCAGGTCATGTATGGAAGTTAGTGAAACAGTTTTAGTTTAGATCACAGAAACTAAATGAAAACTAGCAAGAACATACGTTTAAATGGGTGGGGCTTAATGACTCAAACATTGTATTTAAGAGGATAAAGTGCCTCATTACAGAAAGTATATGATAAAAAAAATGTATATATGTATACACAGAAAATGTATAGGTGTGTATAGGGGCATAGAAATTGTAAAGCATCAGCCACACACACTTTAATTTCAGCGCTCTTAAGACTTACGTAATAGTGATTTCTGAGGAGGAGTTGTAGTCCAGTCTGAGTGATCTGCAGTGCTGGACCTCAAAGCCGTAACCATGACATTTATATCCATTGATGTTCATGGAAACTACAGTCAAGGGTAACTCGCCAGCATTCTCCACTTTAAAACTCTTTTGGATGGCAAACAAGGGCCTACTCGATCGCAAACCTGTGAGAAAGAAAAAATTAAAATATGTCAGACGGTCTTCTTGCTTATTCATAAAAATTTAGCTGCATTTTAATAATGATATTCATCTCATCCATTCATTAATTGTTACTTGGTCAGAACAGATTTAGTTTAATATTAAATTATGACTATCTACAAACAATATAATATGGTTTGAATTTACAGTTTAGAGATTAAGGATGCGCTATGCAGGATTGTATTTATTGTTTATAAATACAACATTCAAACTTTGCCCCTCCTCTTGGGCAGAAGCAAACGCCCCCGTCCCACAACAGCACGCTGTTATTGGCTGGGGGCTAAACACCCAGTGACCAATGGTTGCCTCTCAGAAACATCCCAAGCAATAATAAAAAATAAGATAATACAGGTACAGGATCATAAGTAACGATTTCAAATACTTGTAGTGGATCGTGATTGAAAGGGATTATTTTTGTATAAAGTATGTTTAATTTTTTCTGGAAGAACCTGCATGGTGCACCTTCATAAAGCCCCTAAAAACCAAGATCGACAGGTATTCATGGGATGGACTGCTTGGCTGTGTGTCTCACCATCTCTGCACTCCATGAGGGTGGATTGGGGTACGTTGAAGCGCAATGAGGCTGCAGGGCCGGGGAGTTTCCCCCCAACCCTGATGAGCTCCTTGGCCCCAAATCCTTTAACCAGAACCATGTCAAACACTGTCAGGTTGTTTCTGTAAAATAAACAAAAAAATTACTATACGTTATAAACTGGCACATGAAAAAATATGAACAGACTAGGTAAAAAGTAACAAACATCATGCAAACTACTAGCTGAAGAACATATTTAGTAGCATAGTGGTATTTTCACACTGTAATTACTTATTATGAAATCAGAATTTTCTGAAAATAACATTCAGATTTGTAAACCTGAATCTGAACCAGATTTATTGGAAAGAACCGGCATGAAAGAGACATTCACTCATCATTGCTTGTGGAGTTTACTTCACCCAAAACCAACATTATTCCGATTTAAAAAGTTCAATACAGTGTCTATTTTATACAGAATTTCCCATGATTTTTCCAAACCTTGAAAACTATTACAAACTTTTTTCATGTGGGAACCTACACATGGAAAAAACGTGTATTTGTCTATTTAGTGTAAACAACAAATTATGACTACAAATGGATCTTAGCCAATCAAATACCTGATCAGGAGCAGAGATGTAACAGACTTGTGTTCTGTGGGTCTGAAAGACACCGACACCGTTCTGGACTCCCATGGCTGAAGGATGAGTCTTAACACGCTGCCTCTCTCGATTTCCTGTTTCAAACAGTTTCATCATCCTCTAACCACCCTCAACATTTATAACACACTGTACACAAGTGCGGTTACACGGCACTTATTATAAGCACAAGATCTTAAATTATACTTGATGGTGCTATTCATAAGTTCATGACCTCACCTTATGCTTAGCAGGCAACAGTGAAAATTCTGTTGTAGTGATATTCACAGCCAGAGGGCTAATATTAAACCTGGAACAGATATGTTAAATCAATTTGCTTTTACAGCTTATTAACCCTATGCATAAATACACACACAGGTATTAATAATTAGTCTTTTAGCATGCAAAAATGCTAATAGTTACTTAGCTGAAGTGTATTAGACACAATTCTACTGTATTTAAGGCGATTAAATCAGTTTAAGAAAACAAAATGATTATTCAAAAGAAAGAAAGAGGTAATGTACCATTTGGTCAACATGTCAAGGGCTTCAAGTGGAACTGGGTATGAGGAGAGAGTTCTGATCTCTACAGAGACAACTGAACCCGTTGGGTTCTTCAGAGTGAAATTCTTAACCTGCGAAATGTCATGATGCACAGTTAATAAAGTTTTACTAAAGCAATAGTTTAAACTCCAAGAAATAGGAAGAACTAGACACAATTAGACAAGTAACAGAGAGAGTGTAAAACAGATTATTTAAAGAGATAGTTCACCCAAACACTGGGGCTTAAGAGAACAGAGATCCCACCCCTAAAATAAGGTTCCAGGCCCAGTGAAATTTTGCAACTGTTTGAGTTTTTTTTACCTTTTCGGCCATGATCTCAATGAACTGTCGTTGTAAGGAAAAGAGCAGCAATAATATTTCTTTCATTTTTGGGTGAACTATTCCTTTAATTTGTTTCATTCATTACTGAAGGATCACTATAGCTGATTGACATACTTTGCTTTCATTCACGGGTGTGGCCCCAAAGTCTAGAGGTGAAGAGTGGTCTGCAGAGAGCCTGGGCCATCTGAACAACACACAGAAATAGACCATTTACGTTAATGTGGATACACATGTTTGACAGTTCCCGGCCTAAAAAAAGATCCTGTAGATTTACATGCATCCATTACTGAATTCAACACACAAAATTTATATGTAAACGTAATACCATATGAACATGAATATGTTCATATGCAAATAAGTTTAAAAGGTAAATAAATTTAAAGGTCTGTGTCTACCAAACATTAGAGAATTAACAAGATGTTAATTCTACTAGTTCTACTACTTTGAATGGAGGAAAGTGCGACGCTCAACATGTCCGCTCTAGTGAATAAAGTCCCGCCTTCTAGTAGAAAAAGCCAATCGTCAATCAGTAAACATTAACAATTGATTGGAGTTGTGACGTACTTGCCAACTTTTGCAAATGCACAGTAGCTGGAAACGACCTGGAAAGTGTTTTAAACAAAACTAATGATACAGTTAATGCCAAGTTTATTGTTTGGTCAGAAATATATTGTGGCCTTGGTCAGTCATTTTAGAAATACGTCTTCCCCTATTCAAGTAGACAGGACTTGGTCTCGTATGACTGAAATAGTTGCCCAGAGCCGTTGCGATTATGGTATCAGAGTGCAGAGACTTCCTTCAAGAGACTTTGGTATCTACACAGGCTTGTGCACACGTTGCATGTTTACCTGCAGGAAAGCTCCTTGCTACAGTGCCAACGGCTACACAGTGCAGAGGCCAGACTGCTGTCTACCCGCCACAGAGAAGAGGAGGATTCTGGGAGAAGGGATTGCTGCCACTCTGTACGTCCTGCACAGGAGGACAAGAGTAAACTCATGCATATAGTGTTGATAATACTTAAATGTGTGTGTGTGTGTGTGTGTGTGTGTCACACCTGCTCTGGACATACGCAGAGGACAGATTCGTTCACACTCCTCAGCAGATTCAAACATAACATCTCCATGCTGAGGAAGGAAATAATTAGAATTTAAAGCAACAAGCTGTGAAATGGGTGAGAAGGGGTAATGTTTCCTATGAATTTATTTTTAAAGGCATACACGCCCTTTTCAAGATATTTTAATGATTAAAATACAAAAAATTCAACATCTTGCCATTAAACAGAAGCTTAAAAGACAAAGCGGAACTAACTGGATCTAAAACAAATTTATATTTCTATAACACATTTGTACACAATGATTTTGGTGTTTTTCTTTGTTGTTTCCTAGAAACAGGTATTCTTAAGTTTTCTTATATTCTGAAGTATTCTTAAATGTATGTTTTGGAATAGAGTGTTTTACATTTTTACATTTCTTTTGATGAACATTACAACCTGCTTACATTTCAGGTGTATACATAACACTGTACTGTATGTGTGTACTGTACTGTATATTCAGTCATTAAAATAAGATTCAGTTTGTGATGAAGATGTTTGTCACTCATCTGAGCAGCTTTACCTCTGAAGCTGTGGAGAACGTCTGGAGGTGGAGCTCCAGTGGGAGGCCCACATTTGTTGTCAGGGTAACTGTGGTCCTGAGGTTGATGGATAAAGATTTGTTGAGTAGCTGCAGAGAAAGAACCTTCCAGCAACCAGACTTCACGTCCAGAGACTCTGTAAAATTTACCATCTGAAAGACGCAGAAATACGTCTTTTTAAAAGAAAATTACAAACAGCATTACAGTACAATTATAAAGCTACTGTTAAATGTTGTGGTGATTTTTGCAGGTTGTATTTCTGTGTAACTCCATGTAATGTGTATTTTAGATTTCAGAGAAATTTTATTGTGCCAAATAATCTTTTAGTTCTGCCACAAGTTTGCAGCTTGGCTCTGTGATGACTAGTACCACGCAACTAGTTGTTCTACACTGTATATACTAACAGCAGGAAAAATATTTCTTTATCCAATCTATGTTCCAGCGCTTCTGTGTGTCATTAGCTTAGTATAATTGCCAATAACAGACAAAAATATTGGGAATGAAGCAGAAGTTAAAGTAAAGTGAACACAGACCACTTTGAGTTTAACCAAGCAGAAAAAACTGTGTTAAACAGCTATAATTTAGTTACTACAGGCGAATCTACAAGTGAGTAAGACATGACATTTCCTACAAAGTAGTCGACTAGTAAAAAACTAGCTGTGTGTATAACCCATATTTTAATCAATGGTGTATTTAACCTTCTACACTGCTAAACAAAACCAACTTAAACTTGACAATTTAGTTGTTTTGCAACCCATTCAGCTGCTGTGAAGACAAGCGGCCAGTGTTTTAGCACTGGATGTGTGGCTGTCAGGTGAGAATGACCTTGAAGAGTTTGTGTCTGTGCTGGGAGAGGGAGATGTTAGTGATTCTGAAGGTGATGAGAAGAGGGTTGGACAGCCACAGCTCCACATGCTCTGAACCTCTCTGCTTCTGCCTGACCTGAACCAAAGCCCTCAGCTCAGAGTCCCACCACCTGTAACAACAAATAAAACAATAAAGCTTCACAAAACTGCATAATAAATAAAACGCTTAACAATCATGCTATGACTCCCACTCACTGACAAGTATTGTTATTTTATTTTTTACTTTCTATTTAGTGAATTTATGCGTTTCATTAATGTGTGTGTTTCCTAGAATTCGAACCCATGACCTTGGAGTTCTTAGCACTTCACTCACCTAGCTAAACTACAGGAACATTTAACTTGATTATAAATGTTGTAGTCAGATGTAGGATGTAGTTGAAATGAATAGTTCACCCAAAAATTATCATATCAAGTTGTAAAAATTGTATAATTGTAAAATTGCTATAGAAATAAATCTGAATCAAACTAAAATCTTTACCTTTTTGTGGCATCCAGCAGTGGATACAAATTCACCGTTCTGTCTGCTAGTATCTGCAGGCCGAACTGACTGGAACACCTTTTATTTTTAGCTGACAAAGACTCTAAAACAACACGACGACATGTTCAGTGCAAACAATAAAATTAAACTAAATAGAACTAATTTATAATACATATCAGAACTAACTTCTACAGAAGAGTGAAGCCACTTGTGTGAAGTTAGAAGCAGAAGGTTCAAGAAGCACTTTGTTCAGTGATACACTGCTGTTGGTTCTTGACAAAAGCTGGATTTCCTTAAAAAGACACATCACACCACATAAGTAATTCATTTATAAAGCAGTTTACATATAATTCAACACAATAGAACTGTACATACCTTAACAAAGAGCTTTTTAACCCCTGAGTTCAACATGTACACTCCTATTTTGGGATCTGCTGTGGATTTAAACAAAAATGAAATTTATTGTGGAATTCTGTCTAGTTTTATATGACAACACACACACACACACACAGACACACACACACACACACACACACACACACACACACACACACACACACACACACACACACACACACACACACACACACACACA
>JAZGTK010017586.1:0-12218 GCA_036877625.1 Ambastaia sidthimunki
ATACACATGGAAGTGGGCTCTTCTGATTGGAGATGGTCTCTGTAAATTTTAGCAACCACCAGAGCCCCCTAGTAACCATCAAGCAATGCCTGAACAATCACAATAAACAGCCTAGCAACTGTTTAGCAACAATCTGTCAATCATCCACCACACCTTAGATGATTTCTGCATATGTCAAAATTATGTACCGAACGCTCAGTTTAATGCTCTTAAAAGATCATTTGATTTTTATTTTGCCTAATACATTTATTATTCATTTTTTAATTGGCCGCTTGAATTCAGTTCTTCAGGCACAGGTTGAGCCTTGCCCCAAAATGCTCTTAGCTAAGATTAATTCACCTGTCATGCCTGCCTCCACCTGTTCCCCTCCACCTCCAAGCTTGAAGTGTCTAGCATTTCCCTTTCAAAAGATTTCACCTAATCTCTTGGATCATTTTGGATTGTGAATAGGAACAGACATTTTTGGTAGATTTAATCAGCAGATTATAAGGATTTTAATATATCTCTGAATTCCTCATCGTCAAACAAGAACAAAGAGTGCTTTGTGGTTTTATATCAGTAAAAACTGCATTTGGAACCACAGTTGATAGTAGGTATTTTCCATCATTTGCAATGCTAGTTTCTTATATGCTAGAGGTGTTTTTTAATACAGCACAATAATCAGGAATTAAAGGAACAGTTCCCACATTAAGGGGAATTCTGTCATTGTTTACACCCTCAAATTAAATACATATGAGGAGATCTTTAACACAATGTTCAAGCTGTGCTATTGCAGAGTAGGACAACATACCCTTTGTAGTCCACTCACTTCCTGTGTATATTCCAAGAATTCTGAAGCAATACGATAGCTGGTGTGAGAAACAGAAATGTGAGACATCATTTGGTGGAAACCTTCCCTTTATTCCTCCAGTCTTACGTATGCAAACCTGGCATGTTACCAGACATGCATGAATCACAAGTCATCCCTAAAACCGGGATTATTTATTACCTGGGAGTTTATATCGGTTTGGAACAACATGAGGGTCAAGAGTAAATGATGACAGGATTTTCATTTAAGGATGAGCTGTTACTTTAATGTCGGAGAGCTGTGAGTTTCTTGTAGTCTGGGTGTTAAAGATGCAATCTGTAAAAATGAACAAACATCAGTTATTGGGCATGTACATGACAGATCAGTGTTAAACTCGATCTCCTTACCTCGATTCACAATGTTAAGTTGACATTTACGTTTAGTCTTTTAGCAGAAGCTTTTATCCAAAGCAACTTACAAGGTTAGGAAAATAATGAAACGATACATCATATGGACGCAATAACATGAAAAATGGTGATTTAGTTAAAAAGTTCCAACAATTGTTTAAAACATTTACAATAATGATTTATAATTTGAGCTGTTGGGTCAGATTTCACAGAAATTGTTTGACTTGTGTTAAGTCACATTTGTAAACAGGAAGAAGATCTGGTCACTTAATTGGTGAAACCAATGTTGTCTGCTCTTACAGCTTTTAAAATGTGTCATCCATGCTAAGAAAATAACTCCACAAGTATCCTACAATGTCACAAACAGAAATGGCAGTAGAGAGGCATATGTTACGAATTGCAGCTTTAAAAATGGAAATGATTCTCTCTTTCTTTGAAATAAAACTCTAAAGGACAGGCAGACAGAACCACAGAGCAGCAGCTGAGACTTTATCCTCATTCTGCCAGTGTATCACCTCACAGGGAACATTTCAGGTCAAATGAAGGTGTAGCACAATTTATTTTTTGAGAAGAAAGTAATTCATTTTGCTCCACACAAAGATTGTCCTTGATCACTCGCATAAATTTCAAATCTTTCACACTACAGAAGAGAATGAGATGTAGCAATGACAGCTAAAATATGAGGAGCACATCCAACAAGATAGGAACAAAACAACACACAGACACATAAAAAAAACAAAAGGACATAAATAAACAATGATGGAGGGCAATGTTTACTGACTTATAAAAAGATTGTTATCATCCTACCAGTAATGCTCTCTGCCTGGTCTGTATGAGAAAGAACAGTAAGAATTGAAATCTATAGTCAAAATGTTGTTTATCCACCCTGATTAACAATAAAATCTGAATCTGTAGGTTTGTTCTGATTAGAATATTTAACCAAAAATAACAGGTGCTATCAATTTAAATAGTTAATTTTATGCATTCACATCCAACAATTTTCTTTTCCAGAAATGACCAGTGAATGTAGACCTATATAATGAAGGCCGTATTTGCTCTTTATCTAACATATAAACATGGCAAAACTTAATAAATAAATAATAAAAACAGAAGTCATGTGGTGATTTCACAGAGACGATTCTACAGCTCATCTAATATACAGTCACGACTAATTTAAAAAATAAGTAGAGCGATTCCTGGAGCGTCTGGTTTACATCAACACGTCTAGTCACACCCTGATCCCTGTGATCACAAAACTCTCGCTACCCCTCTAATGTGGCATGTTTCATTTTTGGATGTGAGAGGATTTTGGTGCTAGAGTTTGATCTGGTGTGTAAAGAGGCAGGAAATGTCTCTCAAGAAGTCTGGATTGGGGAATGGTGATTTGTTGTGGCTTCCAGCAAACCTAATAATAATAATAATTTTAATTTATATAGCGCTTTTGTTCTTTGAAAGGGACCAATGATAGTTTAAGACCAGTTTAAAAAGAAGAATTCAGCTTAAAGTAAAATTCTGAGGGAAGCATAACTATTACTATTGCTCAAATTACCCATAAGTCTTAAAACTACTAAAAATCTTGTGGCTTCCAGCAAATCTTTTAATAATAATAATAATAATAATAATTTTAATTTATATAGTGCTTTTGTTCTTTGAAAGGGACCAGTGATAGTTTGATACCAGTTTAAAAAGAAGAATTCAGCTTAAAGTAAAATTCTGAGGGAAGCATAACTATTACTATTGCTCAAAAATTACCCATAAGTCTTAAAACTACTAAAAATCTCCTAAACTATTTTTGCTATGAACTTTAGTAATACTTCAAATCATGCCATTTAGGGGAGGTGTGATATTGTTTTTCTAATTTATATAGTAAGTGATTGGCCAGGTCCATATCTAGGAATGAAAATATCATAGATTTTGGGGTGGGTTTTTTGATTAAGCAACAACACCCAATCATTTTACATTTGAAAGACTTACAGTCATTCAAGTTATACATTTTACATAGAAAAGTCATACATACATAGAAAGTCAACCAACAAATGGCTTACTTGTAGTTGTTACTGCACATTTAAGTGATAAGAAAATATTTTAACAATAACAAAAATATGTAAAGACTTCACCATAATTCAATCAATATTTCAAGCTGTTTGTTTTGTACATCCTGGAGTAAAATGTTAACAAACACCCATGTTTTTTAGCGACTGTGAACTAGTGGGCATGAAATCGCGCTAAAAACATTTCTTTATGTGGAGGCAGTCTGCTTCAACAGAACCCATTCTTACATTTTGTGGCACAGTTCAGCGAGTTCAGGAACACAATGGACCGTTTTAACACGCTGACCACTATAAACCAGTCCCTTCACGAGAGCAAAACTTTGTGACAAAGCGTGACATTGTGATATTTAATATGAAGGAGCAACGTGAACTTAATGAAAAGCATAAGCGCTTTTAAAGCCACATTTTTTCCCCTAAAACCTCCAAAAATCCAGGCAACTCCTGTCAGTGTTCTTGTGTGGAAATGGAAACCAGACACCGGGATCGTCTGCAGATGTCTCCAGGGAAAACACAAGAGCCCTCCAACCACAAACTCTGTAATTATCTTGTGACTACATTTATTTATTTTTACACATACATTAATTTATGTAATAAAAAGAAATAAAAGCCACCGATCTATAAATTATAAAGCCATTACAATTACGCTAGTTATTTTGCCTGTAAGTCAGATTTACAGACTTAAACAAACATACAGTAAAAGACCCTAAACTCTCCCAATGTTTAACACCCAGGATCCAACCCGTTCAAAGCCATGCTCTTTAAACCTAAACACAGACTGCAGCTAAAGTGCATGTAATTCTATCTGGATGAAGTAAAACTATGCATCTAAGCTTTCCTGATCTCCTTTTGAGCTTCATATCAGTCATGCAAGCAAAGTCTTGTAAACATACATGTTGCCAGATGGCAAGTTCTGAAATGAACTTTGCGAGTACCATGAAGACCTTAAGACCATTTTCTCTCACTCAGATAACCATTTCATCAGTTCAATTTCTTGAACTTCATGCAGAATTTTAAACACTTATTTTACATGTATATTTATGCTGTACTCGTGCGTGACTAAACTGAGAGCTCCCACAGTTTTCCCACACCTTCTGACCAATGAATTTTTCATGACTTACCCAGATGTTTGTGATTACTGGATAAGGATTTTAAATAATAATAATAATGGCAGCCACAAAAATAAATTCAAGTATTTCCAGCTGATGAAATGTTTTAGAGTACAAACAGAAAACGTATAGAAAAACATTATAGAAAAGTAAAACAGAAAAGTAAAACTTTCCTTGGCTTTTCCAGGCCTGGAAATCTCATTTTCAACTTTCAAATTCAAGGGTCATTCTGTCACACCATTTAAATGTTAATGTGCAAAACGCTGTATGCCTTAGATTTTCTTAAACATAGAGGCTATTATCTTTAAAGAATGCACATCCACTACAGCAGTGCTTAATGCTATGCTGGGGTTGGGGTAGTATTGAGGGCTGGTGAAGGGTTAACCTGTTCTCTTCCAGCCGGGTAAAGACGACCAGCTGCCACTTGCTCAGCTCTGAGACTCAGTGCTGGAAAGGTCTCTCTGGTATTTCATACATTAGGTCACATTAAGCATGGAGATGCAAAATGGTGCCATGTGTTGAGGATGTGAGAGAGCACCACACGTGAACCAGGTGGATATCATCACAGCTTGTTGGGTGTTCAGTTGTACAACATCACTTTGCTTATTATTACTATATATTGTCATTTTGCTGATACATTAGCAATAACAGACATTCACATTTTCTGTTGATCATGCAGTAGCTTCTTCAAATGATGAAGGTTTCATCACAACACATCTCAGAATAACTGTACAATCAGGAGCACTTTGTGCACTTAAAAAGTGATTTAAAAAGACACTTTCAATTTAAAGAGTCAATATCTCTTATAATAAAATTAATAAAACAATATGACATTCTGTATGTTATCATGTTATCATAAATATAACTATTCCTTTCATTTTTTTAAACATTATGTTATTTAACCCACAATCTTCCCACATAGGCCTATCTCTTTACTGAAGGTTTGTTAGTGCAATAGTTTATGGGGTGAAATGGCTCCTGATTAGAAACCAATAGTCTAATAGACCAATATTCAAATTTTTTTTAAACAGTTTAAAACACCCCAAAAGTATTATAAGAACGCTTAAGTCAGCATCTGTAGAAGCAATTTGGGTTATATTCTGTCAATGCTCAATCAATCAGTCATTAAATCATAACAGCTCTTGTAAATGACACCAGCAGACTATTTGACTCCATATATTAGTTTGCGCTTGTAAGTACAGTCTGGCAGGTCATAACTCAGATAAGTCTAAGTTAGAGCAGTAGAAGCGTCCTGAGGCCTGGATCTTGGGATGAGAGCATGAACAAGCATGCAGGAAACTGAGGAATTGTTGGCGTGCCTTGTGGCTTTTGGCATTTAAACAAAAGTGTGTTCTGGGGTGCGTTGATGAAAGATATAAAATTTAAAAAATGAATTATTTTACATACATGGTTTTGCGAATAATGTCACAAAATGGACTATGCAAACCAGCAAACAAATGGTGCTAGACCTTTTTTTTTCAGAATGAAATTTGTCTGAGACATTTTAGAATTGCTTTTTAATTGCTCCTAATGTAATTTTAATAGATATCTGAAGTCATTTTTTCTCATGTTTACATTAGTGTCCAAGCAGAGTGATCACAGATTCATGTTCAATTTATGCATGTTTGGCTCATGTTTCATACCAAACAAAAGTTCTGATTCTCCAAAGTCAGGAAACCGTTTTGAATTAATATGAGGTTGAGCAGTATGACTGAATAACTGGAATCACATTTGCTTTGCCATCACGAACAAGCCATTAATCAACCACATATCCTGATATTAGAAGCTATTATGATAATAAATAGTCACAGCGGGGGTGTCAGGAATCGGTTTAGCATTCAAAACTTTGATGTGCAAAATGCACTTCACTTTTGATAAAAATTTGCCCTGCAGAAGCACATACTTGCTCTTGCATGACTCACACCTACTTACTGCAAGCTTTTCAAGTCAGATTTGTATGGGTCATTAAGCTTTGTCAGTATAAAGGGCAGAAAAGGCAAGAGTGATCTTGCTCTTTTAAGATACAGAACGTGTGTTGGGCCCTGTCATTAGCCATCAAAGTAGCTGGGCCTCATTTCCACTTCAGTCAAGAGCCTCTGACTGTACTGTCACTGGAGTCCACAGTGTCATTGGGGCTGATGAAATTCACCACCATCAGATGAAAGGCAACATCCACTGTTTCAATTCTCTCTAATAGTTTGGCAAGATTGCCAAAGATTAAGAACATGTTGGTTCACATTAAAAAGGTAATACTTTTATTTAATATCACAACTGATTTCTCTAGACAATCAGACAGCAATACGTTTAACTCTAGACTAAATAGAAAAGTTGGTAACACATATTCCCCATTAGCTACAAATTTTGCCTCAATAAACTCTTTATTTAATGCTTATTAATACTTAGTAAGGTAGTTGTTGTTGTTGTTGTGTTTTAGTGTAGGTGTGGTGCAGGATTTAGGGATGTATAATATTGTCATATGTGCTTTAAAAGTACAGTACTAATATACAGTCAATATGCAAGCTAACCGACAGCTTGTTTTAAAGTGTGAATTGGTCCCTATACTCAAGTGTTGCAGAAAGGTCTACTGTTCTCAGATTTTTCACATGTATCTGCCCTTGAATAAGACATCTTAAGGTGAACTCAAATTCCTCATCAGGTTTTCCTAGACCAAAGTATCTGTTTGAGCAATACACTTTTTTGATAGCCATACTCCTATACCAACAATCGTCTCTTTTGTTTATGTTTTCACTTCTTTTAAGGACTTTTATATTTTTTCCAAAACTGACAATTAAAAAAAGAGCAATTATATTTTCCACTAGGCCTTTTGATGTGTTAAAACTTTAAAGTCAGAATTTGACTTAATACCAAGAAGCTAAAAAACATCTCTCTTCAAGGCAACGACTAAATATAACAAATTTTAGCTCAAATAAGTTTTTGGTCCTGCTTGAATGGACCGCTGTAGCATGGAACAACTTGACAGTCTCATTACTGAACTGTCAAAAGTGTTTATTAGTACAGCAAACATGAACTTAGTTGCAAAAATTCAAACCTTAGTAAGTATGCTTGGTGTTCTCCTCTTTGTGGTGTTCAGGTGGGTAACCCAACACTCAGGCATCCATTTTTCCTCTGCCTCATGTTATACTCAGAATTTGCATAACCTTTGACACTAGCTTCTCTCTCTTTGAGCACACACTGACCCCTCAACTCTTTAACCATGCCTGCAGTCACTAAGTTGACCTTTGAGAGCTGAGAACAGACAAAAGTATATCCTATTTAACTTAACAGCTCGAAAACTTTTTTAAAAATTAAAATCACAGCAAATTAATAGTCCTAGAAAGCAGATTTTGTTTCCTTGTTTTTGTGCTAATGTCCAGAAGAGTAGATTTAATTCTATGAAAAGGATATATTCTGTGAGGACATGCATATAAATCAATTTGATGTCAAATACGTAAGTTATTTATTGGTGTGTCCTGAGACAAACTCTGCTGAGAACGTTACAACCTACAACAGCAAAGTTCATGTAACAATTTGTTTTTATTGTCCAAGGTCACCCGTAAAACCATAAATTATGGTTATCATTAAATATTAAATGAATGAAGATTTAATATAGGTCTTTATATTGCTGCACCTGTTAGTGGGCTCCATCATGAATATATTAGTTCATATTCTTATTCAAAGACCCTTTATTAAGACCATGAACACATGTCAGTAATGTTGTAATGCATTTCATTTAAATAATGAGTGCCAATGAACAGTCACACTGCTGAAACACTGTTAGCAAATTGTTATAAAGTTTAATAAAACTGGGTTTGATATCATATATGATAGATGTAGAGGGATTATAAATTTGGTTACATAATAAAAATAAAAATGGAAATTCTCACAAAACAAACAAAAAATACTATTAATTATTGGTAATTAGTAGTAATGTACATTAACATTAAAAATTACAATTTATAGGAAGATAATAAAAACAAATGTTTAAATACCTGTTTTTTGCATTCTGGTCCACATCTTGCACACACTGTTTGAATCTCTTTGATTTTGACTCAGAAGTGTCTCCCTCAGGATGACGGGAGAAGTTGCATCAGCACTAACACTTGTTTACACAGCAACACCCTGTTCATCTGACTTATGTGTGTTCATAAAGAGTATTTTGGGGAACAACTGTACTGCATCATCTGCATAATTTAGCAAAATTTTGTGCTCTGTACTGGTTGTTTAACACCCCCGTGATGAACAGTTGCCAAGGCAGCTAAGGTGTTTTGTGACTCTCTTTAACTTGAGATCTCACATTTGTGTCTGCGCAAAAGTCTGTTATGGAAAAACACTAGCGACTCTAGCTGTTGCACTGAAGCTTGGAAAAAAACTGCAGATAGGTAGATGATGATAAGCCTTATAACTGTCATCAGCTTCTTTCTTTTTGGTGCCCTCTGGTGTTTTTTTTGCAACAGTCTTAGTCACATTTATATAGCAGGCATGTGATTTATTCTTAAAGACTGGCACAAGCTTTGGTCTCGGAAATGTAGACTGTAACTGTCTGTGTGTAAAATGAACAATTGTAGGTGAGGAAGAGAACAGAAATGTCAAGTTGATGAAAGTCCTGCCTTTTTGCAATTTTACAAGACAATTCCAAACTGAGGCTCTTTTTCTTTTCAGTGTTTTTACCAATCGATTTCAACTGACTAGTGTTGGGCTGTATGCAGCTGCTGGGTAGACAGTTTAGTACAGCATTTCTAGTGTTTTCTGTTGTCAAATTTATAGGCAAGGCTCCAGAGTACTAAAACTTAAAGAAAGTGAAGTTTGTGAAAGTTCCTGTGTAAAATGTGAACATGTGACATATGCACTACACAAACTCTCACAAACCTGAGGGGGGAAAAATCTTATATCTAAAAAGCTTTATGTTCTCTTCAGATTTATTTAATTCACTTATTAATATTCTGCAATTTCAGACTGTAATGTTAATCACAAGACCTTTTACAAGAATGTAAAACCTATTTGTAGTTCAAGAGCTCTGAAATTATAAAGATAAAATGTCTGCTGGACTGTGATGGACTGGCCATCTGTCCATGATATTTCCCTGCCTCCAGCCTAAGATATACTGGGATAGGCTCCAGCACTCCTGATATAACCCTAGATAGGATGTGTTTTATAAAGAATAGATGGATGGTCACAGGTAACAGAATGACCCATATGCAGACTGTTACATCATGGTAGGATAACTTCACTAAGTGATAATCTCTATTTAGTTCTGTAGTGCAATGCAGGCGTTTTTTCTTCATCCAACATGAATTAAAGAGAGTCAGTTAATCACTGCCGGTCTAATGCTGTTATTGTCATCATCACTATCAATCATTAGGGTTTACGATATTAATGAAAGCTTCCTGAGAAACAGATTTCCATCTGTACTAACACAGGGATTGACATATATTGCGTTTCAAATCATATTGCACAGCATTTGTCAAAGGGAAATAAATTCAACATGCAGATCTGGCCAACACAAATTAAACCCCAGCCAACTGTCAGGATCTCCTCAGTGTGCCAACAACAACTGAATGGAAGAAATGACCTAATGAATTGTCAGGTATTGTTCTGGCTAGAGACTCTCACAAGATATGTTTTAAATGGCATCATTCCTGCAAACTGATGGATTGTTTTTTAAGACTGTACAAACACTTTGGCGACTGGCCATATGCACACTTCTCGTGTATGAGGTCATTCACTCAAACTTCAGTGTAAGTTCACGTTTGTAATTACATTTAGAGAGCACTTTCAAAATATCACAATTTATCCAGAGGTCATTATTCTTGAATGTTTGTGGTGATCGTGAAATGAGTGTACCTAACTTTATAAATGACAGGTCTAAAAAACAAAAAAACAAAATGTACTGCCTTTAACTTGCAACATGAATTCAAAACCACATCTTGATGGTTTTAACCCATAAAAAACATCCAATGCCATCTGTGTTACACATAAGCTTTGTCATAACAAATGAACCAATGAGCCAATGGCAGTATAACTTTGTGCAGCAGTTAGTTTTCAATAGAATCTAATGCTTCATGTCACAATTAATTCATAGATTCTTATATTATGGTGGAGTCTCTGAGCAACTGATCACTTGCCCTGTCGGTTTGACTGTATTAGTTTAGGTACACGCATGTCTATGTAATGCTAGTCTGCTAATTTCATTGTTGTATTAGCAAGGCTTATTGGCCATCTGCAGTGGAAAACCACATACACTGTCCAGTTCTGCTGCAGATCTCATATGAAGGCTCTCAGCACCCTCTGCAGGCCAAACTCTGGAAAACCACTGGACTGGCTGAGTATAAATAAAGCACGTTGGGTATCTGAGAACAACTCTCAACTTTCAAAATAAATAAAATGTTAAAAATAAAAATGTAACATACAGCATGTTTACGGTCTTTAATTTATATCTGTTATTTTTTGATCAGACCAAATTTCTGCACAGAAGTGGCGTCAACGTGAACACAGGGTTACATAACATTAATAATGCCAGAAACATGTTCGGGACTGAAGTTCAATTCCCAGAATTCTGGCAATGAAACCACAATGAAATGATAAGAACATACTGTGAGGAACGCTGTATATACACAATACACATAATAAAGTCAAATATTAAAAGGTCATGTTACACAATGAACATAGTTCTGTTAAAACTATTTATTGCAGAATTATACTGCAGAACTATTTTCTTTTTCTTGAAAAAGATGACAGTTTTCAGTGTATTCTCTACAGGATGCAAAAGCCGTATTACGCTGAAAACAGATCAAGAGGCATTTTTTTTCCTAGCGATTACGTAATGTCCACTAGGTGTCATTATAAAGTTGCATAACTTACAGTGTGAATTACATTTTAACTGCTTTTCAACAAAATCTCATGCATTAAAATTAATTAAAAATATCCATTCCTGTTTCATTTATTAAATTACCAAAAATTATTATGAAATTATTTTATAATTATAGTTTAATACTGTAAACAGAGCACAGAAGCATCAATGCATAGAAAAAAACAGCTTTAAAAAACTTTTGAAGCTTTTGAAAATGTTTTATGAAGTTTGCAGTACTTACGACATTTAACAGAAACTGAGCGACAAGACCAATTTAACTGAGGGATCTGTAAACAGTTTGCCACCTACTAGTTTAAAGTACATACTGCATTAGATAACTTCCTCTTTACTTACTGAGGGACATTGATATCCATACTAATCCAAGTTGAGAGAGAATTAAACAAACAGAGTGAAAAGAGAAAGCCGGGTCAAAACAGGAACATCAATACAGGACAGAGTAACATTATTATAGTCGTCTTCTAATGGACAGATTTTCTCATGTTTGTCTTTGTATGTTTGCAAGCAAGCAAAGCACATTTCAAAATATTTGGATGTATTTTAGGCTTGAACAGATGGTGTATATACAATATAAACAGGCAAGCGTTCATGTCTGCACATACAGACAAACTCTATGTGAAAGATAGAGCCAAGCCTCACATGCGAGTCAAGGTTAGATTTTAACCTCTAATCCAAACCTAAGGGGATCAGTGTGTTAAACACAAACACAAATACAAACAGTACTAAATGTACACACACACAAAAACACATTAATAAAGTACAGTGCAGTGGTAGAGCAGCACTTACACAGTCTCAGCAGGCTAGTATCTGGATGACAGTCAATTTACACAAGTCACATTGTAAGGGTACAAACACGCTGCTGAAGCGCAGTGCAGCCCTCTCAACAACTTGAGACCCAGCATTTCTGTTTTTGTCTCTGTAAAGAATTATCTTTATTTATAGTTTACTTATTTCTGACTGCACAGGCTCACACACCTTGGAAGACATGGAAGAGGAGGTTTT